>LGRN01000179.1:0-48951 GCA_001883825.1 Emergomyces pasteurianus Ep9510 | reverse complement strand
GTTCCTCGTCACTGACATTGTTCTGCACTGCCTATCTTTCTTCCTTGTTCATCCTTCTGTTCAAGCCACTTTTGTCATTTGATTCTTCATTTTTCTCCTTGACACCTATATACATATATATATATATATATCTTTCACTTCGTTAATATTCAACTATCTCTTTGCGCTTGTCTAATGATACACGGGCATGTCTCTCAGGGCCCCATGGAGACGTTCAATTATATACATATATTATATAGCTCTTTCAATTCAATATGAATTTATTATACTTTGTTCTTCCATGCTATTCATGTTCCGCTCTTGTATCGTAATTCAATCGCTAAAAATGAATATTGCATGACAATATTTTGCCATGCTTGTGGAATGAAATGTGGAGGGGGAAATGGTATCTGAAGAGAGAGCAATTAACCTGCACGCCTTTAATATTGATCGACACTGGGAGCTAGATAACTCATATATTTTCAGGTTAAACTGAGATAGTTCCAAAATTTTTGTTGGTTTCACAAACAGTTTAAAGGAAAATGTGTCTCCGTACGGAAAATGGAGTACGGAGTAATTCTTCTCGATATCTCCCACGCCCATTGTATGCAAGGTGTCAGGCGGTCCATGCACGTTTCTGCAGGTAGTGGAGACTTCGGATTCCGGATGCAGGATGGTAAAATCCCCGCTGCAAGCCTACTTTATTTTCCGCCCACTGGCGAGGTTTTGCTGGTTTGCGGGCGGTGGGGCGGAGTTCTGGTCGTGTGGACCCGCAAGCGAGCCTGGGGAACAGCGAGTTACTTCAAACAACAGAGAATTCCCGACCGAGGTTTGATTGCAGTCATTGATCACTGATTTTTTTTTTTTTTTTTTTTTTTTTTTTTTTTTTTGAGGTGGTAACAACAGCTGGACGGGCCAGAAACTGAATGTTAAAGGTTGGGTTGGTTGCGGTGTGGCCCGTGGGTAGGACAAGACCCACCCTTTAACAAAACCTTATGAAACTTTATTTACACGCACAAAGTAGACAGGGCAGCTCAACCAGATAAAACCACTTAGGGCCTGTAACACGCAGCGTCTGGGAAAACGTGTGGCTACAGATTGCCCCCCAGGTTGACTAAATATTGCGTTTCAAGCTGTAACTTAAAGTGGAAAACACCGAGCGCAGATTTGAATGAAATTTAACCGAATAAAAAAAGGAGTGCATTTATCAAGGACTAGTTACAAGAGATTGTCGATCTTTAGGAAAATATGAGAAAATATTATTGATAGATGCAGTAGCACATATTCACACAGCGTACTCCGTAACATGAGGTGAATGTAAATGCTGTGGTAAACCCATGTAAATGATTTAGTAATAATAATTTTGCCGCCCCTAGTATAATTTTGCATGCGCCCATTTTCCTTGGATATATCTCTACCAAGGATATGTCAATCTAAATAGTGTATGCTGCAGAAATCAGCTCATAAGTAAACAATGAGTTCCTTAAAAAAAAAAAGAAAAAAAAAGAGGGCTGAAACAGTTATCAACGAAAATGGGGGGGGAAAGAAAACGAAAGAGAAAAAACGGAAAATGATGAGAAAATGGTGATAATGTTCTCCTTTCACGTCGGTCCTCCCTGGGAGAACCAGCCAAATACATGATACAATGTCAAAGTGAGGAAAGACATTGTAAATAATAAAGGATGGGGCGTATGGCGCGCTGGGGGGAAGTGTGTATCGGGTAGTATTTGGTAGTATTTCCAGCTGGGGAATAACAATAATCGAAGTGTGATGATGCCATTTAGAAGGCAATCGATGGGAGGGGGCGGTCAATTGTAGGAATAACAAACGGAAGAAAAGATAGAAACTACAAAACGATGAGGGGAATAGAGCAGATCATTGAAAATGTATAGATATCACCCGATCCATAATCAGAAAACATATAGGCATGTGTGCCAGAAGGGAGTTAGCAAGGCGCGAAGTGGACGTATATAAAAAAATTAAACAAAAGTTGCTTCCCAAGCTAATGAGGAGAGATATTAAGAAGCGAATGTACGTATGCCACACAAGGCCGGCACAGGGTACATTAGAACAAACATGGCGATGGAACGCATTTGGGGAAGTATTGTCTTGTAAGGAGTATCCTACAAGCGAGGAGCACTGCGGCCATCGCACGCTCGAGTGGGTGGTTTGACGGTGCCGCAAAATAGGCAGTGAAGAATATTTAGGAGCCCGGTTAAAGTGAAGAATAAAAAGACAAGTGCGAGGAGTTGGAAGACGAAAGGTCCGAAACGTTGTTTTCATTACCGAAGTTGAAATCGCCGCAGTGTGCTCGCACGTCATAAAAATCGGCTGGTGTAGAAGGGCTTAAATGAAAGAGGTACGAAGAGGAATTCGATAGTGAAGAGGATCCTAGTCGTAGGGATTCCATTTGAAATCTCATTGATAGTGCTAGTGAAAGATGATCACGCAAGTCAGAATGGAAGTGATGGGGCTTATATCCCCAATACCCAGTTAGCAACCTTTATTGTCCAGCTCCTTTTCCTCCTGAAGACATTCCCTTTTATTGCGCCAGCCCAGCTAATGAACTACTCCAAAACCGATTATAGAGAACATATATGCAGAAGTTGTAGTGTGATTTCGGAAAGATGTATATATAGACGACAAGGGCAGAGAAAAAAATTCAATTTCTTCTCCGCGGATTTTGGGTAGCTTCAGATGTCAATGCGGCTAATGTCATGGCAAGGCCTCTAGTAGGGTGAGGCTCGCCTTTCTTTAAACCTCCTCGTACGTATTTTCGTACGGCACCAGACGGTGTTCCGGTCAGGGAGGGTTCATAGACTGTGATAATCTGGCGAGAGCATTTGCTTCTTCCTGTTTCATCCTCGTGAATTGTTGTGGTTCAGCTGGATACCACCCCCCTAACCCATCAGGGGTCGACCCGATAACTGGTTGGTTGGGGTTGGTAGGCACTGCTGGCTGTCCCTGAAATGCTTCCCATGATGTATAGTCTAATGGCGATTGTGTCTGGGTATAAGAAACAGGAACTGTCGACGATGGTAATTCCGCCATTGAACTATTCCCTGGGCGGCCATATGTATCCCCCGGGGCGGTCATTCGGCGCTTAAATTCCGGCGGTATCTGCTGCTGAAATTGATTTTGATACTGTGCGATGTTGCCTGAGGCGAGTGTGATTGACCTCGTTGGCTGTGCGCCCCAGAGAGAGCTATCGGGAGGCATGCCGAATGCGGCTGGGTCACCGGTGGAGGGAAGAATGCCGGGAGTAATTGGAGTCCCGGGAATAGATGGGCCCGTGGAAAGAGGTGCTGCTGGTGATGGATGGTTCCACAAGGTATTCGTTGGCGTGGACATTTGGGACTTCGCCAGTACACCGGGCATGTTTTGATCAAAATATGAGGGACTATCCCACGATACGGGTTGGTTTACGGGTTGAACAGCGCTTAAATCGTGTGCACTTAGAGGATCTATGGAAAAAGTCAGTCGCAGGCGTAACAAAATGCACCAAGCGTGTGCGGACAAACCTGGGCTGAAATTCGACATGGGGCCCGCAGCGAATGGACCTGGTTCGAATGGGGAGATATCCTGACTCGAATTCAAAGGTAATGGTGCGTACTGGAAGTATGAATCTTTCTGATCCATCACCCCTCCACCTCCCAAAGCCGGTGGTGAAGAAGTTATCGATGCTTCTGTGGAGGTGGTCCCAGCCTTTGACCCTGCGCGAGAACGTTTCGTTTCTACTGGAGGTTGTTGATCCACTGGGAAAAAATGGCATTCCTTCTTCAACCGAATACAGTTTTCGCACCGCGTGTCGTCGGAGGCAAGTAAGCATCGGATTTTCCTTCTCCTACAATGCACTGCATTCACATCGGTTAGAAACCCATCATAATTATCAAAAATCAAAGGAGAGGAGAGCAACTAGCAGGAGTAAGGAGTCAAGGTCCTAATGCGCATGTAATCCAACCCGCTAATATTTATGCTGAATGAACGGCTTACCGCATGCGACCGAAGTTCTATGATATCCCAGTTTATTACGCTTTTTATCAGCGGCAGATCCCGCGGTGGTATCCATGGTCAGGTCTTGACTCGTTTCTTGGAGATACTGATCGGAGGACATCGCCACGCATAGCTCTTCAGGTTGGTATAGTCCAGCAGTATCACGAATGTTGCCGTCAATCAATTAGCGGTCCTGAAATCCTTAAGATACAGTGAACTTGATGGCTGTATGCATGCGACGAAAGAGGAGGGTATTTGAGTGCTGACTAGGATCTGATGCCATCCCCAAGGAGTAAAAAGGCCGGGCTTCCTCCACGCCACAGGACGGCGCCACAGAGAGGTTCTCGGGCGATGGCAATGCGCAATTGTGAGCAATAAAAATGCAATATGCCCGATACATCTACCGCTATAGCGTCTTTACCCCGCGGAAGATTTCACCAGATATGTGATGTGCCGAGTGGATGTGGCGGGACCGCGACAACAAGATTTTTAGAGTCAGTCTAAAAGGCAAGGATATCAACACAGAAATAACGAGCAAGTAGAAAATATATGAAGAGAGATTCTCCGAATGAGCGAGGGGAAAACCAATGGAACCAAGAGCATAACAGCCTCCATCAAAAGAGAAAAGGTAGGAATCCGTGAAGCTAATCGTGGGGTGAAACGCCCAAGACTTTGCTGCTCGTGCATAAAGGAGGAGCTACCACGTTCAGAACCAAACTCTGGCCATGTCCAGAGAAGAAGGGATTGTCAATTCTTAAGCCACCAGATGGAGCATCCACGAAATTGTTCTGCTTCAGCCAACTCTTCCCACATGTAAGATTGTGAAATCGCCCACGTAAGTCAGGAAATAATTACAGAAAGCCAACTAAGGGCAAGAATACCAAAGTAAAGAGACAAATGAGGATGGTCAATAAAATAATCGTAATAAGAGGCATGGAACACTCACTGATAAGCCCGAGAACCCTTTTATTTTCCTCCTTTCTCGTTTCTGTTTTCCTATTTCTATTTCCTCCCTTTTTTTCTTTTCTTTTCTTTTTCTTACTCAGTCCTCAACTCCCAAACGGACGCAGCCATTGACCCAGGAGGTCTAGCCAACTTGATGAGAAAGAGGGGAAGGTTGATCAGCAATCTTGCATCTTTATTTGCAGAGGTGGATAAGCTTAGAGAACCCCAGAGAGGTACTAGAGTTTATCTACAGCCGTTGAGGGGCCAGAAAACTTTTGTAATACTGTAATACTGGCCCTAGCCACTCCACTCTGAAGTAGGTTAAAGTGTCCGAAACGTCGGGCAGAGAACCCTCTCAATGCTGAAGAATGCTGCCATGAACCATACTGCAAACACAAAGGTTATGTGGCACTTGCACCATACGCAGTAAACTGCAGTAACTCTGATCTTTTTTTCAATTGTTTCAATGTTTTAGAATAAAGCCGCAGCTGATGGGTGTTGTCGTATCTGACAGCGCCAGGCCAAGGCGTCCAAATACAGAAACCTGGTCGATTACGACGATTCGGTACCCTAGCCAGCACAGGGTCAAACAGCCCATTCTTGGTTCAAGCGTTCAATTTCCGCGTGAATCGATTGTCCTTAGAGTGAAGTGGAGCAGGACAGTACAGGGGTTGGGAAAATCCACTGGCGGGGCGCGTTGTTTGCGCTCTGAACGTGGCTTCGAAATTCGTACATCGCTGCATGGCCCTGGCAACAAGCTACCCTCGGGCCCAAAAGCTTCGTAATAAGCCATTGGATTGGGAAGAAGCTCCTCGATGGATCATGCTAGAAGGCTGGAAGGTGGCTGTGGGTGTGATTATTTTCGATGCTGGGAACAGCGCGTCTCCGTTCCACAATCCACAAAAATAGCATGGATCCGACTAATTTCTCAGTCAAGCGAAATTGCATGTTGGTAAATTTTGAAATCTCTTAAAACACAGGGCAGCTGCTAAGCATTTGATATGACGATCAAACTCAATTTAGTGACTGGAGAGCTGCACATGGGAGGCCAATTGCTGACAGGGCGCCCGCTGTCCTCTCAGACTCTGGACGCCCAGAAGGGTTTTTTTTTTTTTTTTTTTTTTTTTTTTTTGTTTTGGCAAGCGAGCGCACCGGATATACTTCGTATCAATGATACAAGGCGAAAACAGCAGAAACTGCAAAAATCGCAAGCGCGTAAAGCGGAAGCCCACCAAGGGGCTTGTTCTTGATGTTTAATGGCGCGGTCTTCTCGTTAGTGCGGGTTGATGGAGTAAGCTACGAATGGCTCCGTGCTGCAGCAAAATGCAAAATGACCCTAAATTGTGAAACAAAATTTGCAACGATGCGCCAATCACACACCGCTGTACATGTCGCTTATTAAGATATCCAGGACCTGTTCACGCCCGAAATGGAGATATCTAATGTGCATCAATTGCTCTGGATTTCTCTAACAGAACGTTCTAAGACGCTGGACTTCCTCCGAAAGGATGGGCCTGGTTCATTTCCTTGGTGTCAGTGACACTGTAACAGACTAGTCGGATGATCGACTCAAGCAAGGCCACTTATACGAGCGGTGCAACCCCGGCAAGCCAATTCTCTCGCAGCAAAATATCTACGAAGGGCGGCGTTCCAAAACCATTTCGCAGCGCTGGTCGTATCTGCACAGGAGGTAACGTACAGACTTCATAGCTAAGGAAAGCTGAAAAAGAAAAAGAAGAAGAAGAAGAGTATTCTCATCAGCTCTGATACGGCAACAGGCGCATCCACGCACTTATTCAACAGCCATATTGGATCTTCAGCACGCAACACCACATGCCTGATGACTGCTCGGTAAAAATTTTTGACGTTGCTGTCGTTCTGAGAACTTCCTTTGCGGATGCGTGGGGTAACTATCTGCAACTTCAATTTCATCGTGTCGCTCCCTCAGCAACCCATCACACACACACATACGGAGTACTGAGTACACAGAAACTCCGTACTCGAGCCTTGATGGCAGAAGTTTAGCTTCAGCCACAAGCGCCAACCACCATGTTGGAATCGCACGCCCCCAAAATTTTAGGTAAAAAACTAACCAATGATTAGGCGCGGTTCTGAGCCTGAAAAGATATGGAGGCCCCTGCAATCATAATGGTGTTGAAATATAGAAATGGATGAAAAAAAGCTGAAAACCTCGGCTCCCTTTACGAAGTACTTGACATTTGATGATTTACAGATCCGATACGGAGTAGACCTTGGTCTTTGGCAGGTCTTCGTTCATGCTATCCAGAGGACAACACAACGACAGATCAACTAGCAGGGCCGATTGGGCGAAGCCCTGGGTCGAAGTGATGTTCTCCCATAGCCTCAACAGATTTCCATTCCTTTCTGGCTTTGCTTAGCCCACATAGTATATTTTTTGCTTGGGCGTACCCCGTACAAGAAATTCCAAAGGACATCTATCAGTCTATTACTGAAACGGACAAGTCCAAGAAAGCAGAAACTGAACTAGAGTCATGGGTCAAGGGGCTTGACCACCATGGCGCCATCCGTACACATATTATGAAGGTTTAATTAAGGATCAGAGCCTTGCCTTAGCGGCATGCAATGTTGTTCTCCACTGGTTTGAGGATAGATGGATGGATGGATGGCTGGATGGATGGGGCTTTTTATTCATCCAGCTGGCAACGTAAGCAGAAATTTTTAACCCCAAAAACTAGGCTAAAAACAAAGAAAGCAGCTTCATCGCACCATTCTGCATCAGAGGAAACGCTCGGAGTATGTGAGGCCTTTACATTTATTTTTCAGTCCTCTTTTTTTTTTTTTTTTTTTTTTTTTTTTTTCGTAAACAGAGATCACAACTTTCAACGCCCCAATTGACCTACAAACAACTCCTGTGACAGGAGAGGGAAGAAATGGCTGGATCCTGGACTTCCTTTCGTTTTAGGACGCATCTGCTGCGGCGTACAAATCAATGGATAAACGAATCGCATTGGCCCGCGGTCATAATGAAAGCCGAGCAAAAAGGCATTGTGCACTGACAGAAGAATCATTGTCGGGGCGAGCAATTCTTGCCATTATCTGCATATGTGCAATCAGAAATTCCAGGAGGTGGACAGGCCTTCACTCCGAACCAGTCACAGGCGTGAACAAACGAGGCCTGGCTCTCTACGGCTCCTCCATGAAGGTTCCTATCATAGGTATACATATACAGAAAATTGTCAAATTTGGAACACCATGCTAACATCTATCCAGGCCATTAGGGTCAAAGGGAGTAATCGAAGCATTTTGAATGCAGTTCTAGCTGCCTTGGTCGAAGAAAAGGCAGGCAAAAGACAAAATCAAACCCGCCTTTTGGGCCTTTGATAAAATCTCTAACATATGCCTGCGTTGCTTGCATAGCAATGGGTCAATCGTGATATTTGTTTCCAATGACAGTGACAAACTATGAACCCACGCCATCAAATCTATCGGCTCTGAAGGAAAACCCAGGGCCAACTACATGTATACCTGCGTATCCCTCTTTCCATCCTGAAAGTTAGCATGTTGTCACGTTAGCATTGATAATTGGTGCTGACAAAACCACCTATGAGCAAGCTTATCACAGTTTACCCATTAGTGATATATAAACTTCACAATATTAGCACTGAAAATGCTTGTCCCCAGATATATGTGCTGTATGAGCCAAAGGATACACTAGCTACCAACTCGTTCCCTTTTCGGTCAAAGCTCATCTGGTACATTGCGGAAGCATACCCCATATATTTTAACAATATAAGGCAATGGAGAGTGGGTTTTGGAGAAAAAGCCATTAACTTCCAGGGAGTTCGGGAGGGAGACTTACTACTGTTCACTCAATACTGTGCAATTATCTTCTTACAAATTGGCTGGGAGCGTTTCTGTAATTCCTGACCCCCAAAAATGCATTTTTCGAAATTTCACACCTAGCGTACTCCTAGGGATTCAATCAGCTCACGTTTCCTGTGACCAGTTGAGCCAATAACTTTGGCCTCCTCAAATGATGCACTCTTTGGGTTTTCTATCAGCCACATTCTGCCCCCCATCAACTGAAAGGATATGTGCCATATATCATTCGACAATCTTGCACCAACCATGGCAATATGCAACATGCAATATGCAAACAATTTTAACTTCCAGGTTTTGCTCCATGGGAAGCACAGGAAAGCGCAACACCGTTTACGAGAACCCTGGGAATCCAACCCTGGCAACGAAAATTGAATCCTACCTTTTGGGAGCAACTGGCTGCTAGGTTGGTAAACCAGACCATCTGACTGGCTCGTTTTAGCTAACCAGTAGATGTATGGTTTCAGCGTGGGGAAGATCCTACTGGCTGCACAGCGCAGGGGAGAGCAGGCGATATGAAAATCGCTGAACATGATTCTGGGGTTTTGATTTGGGAAAGGGCGGGATTATTATTCCAACTTATGTGAATTTCTTCTTACCGAAAACCCCACGCTCTCGGAGACACTACCGTACAGTAGGTAAAATGCAGTTGCTACTGTTGAATTTGAGAAATCGATTTACTTGGCTGATTGATTGGTAGACCTTGATCGCCGAAGTTCTTCCTAGGGTCCCCCGCTTTCTTCGTTCCCCTAAATATTAGACGACAACAAGGATCAATAAAAACATCAAAAGCAACTCAGAGCGACCGCTGAAAGCTTGCGGGAACGGCTTACGATGGCATCAAGTTAAGGGTTATCTTTGTTCCTGTCATCTGTTCTGCTCGACACCTTCGATTTTCTTTTTCCTTCTGAAAGAGAAAAGAGGGGGTGTTGGAGCGGGGCCAAGGGACGACCGCATCTTTGTGAAGCACTGAAGAATCCACTTACCCACCCTATTTTCAATCCTAGATGTCCTTTTCTACGAAAATCACCAGGATTCCAAGCATGGAGATAGGAAGTGCACATTTCCAACTAAATTCCCTCACATTTCTGTTAGCCCTGATAGCTCTGGTCTTATTCAAATGCCCATGTCTCACCCCTTTCCGCAAGATGAGTGAAAAAGATGAGTACATTGACTTGAGAAATCGAAACTTTTGATCGCTACATTACATTTTAACCTTTCTTTCAAATCTTTCGACTTTGCGCGCTGAACCAGGGCAGTCCAACTTGCCACCACGAGAGCTGCACGAAACAGCCTCTAGATTAAGAAGAAATGAAACAGGAAGGAGCGCAAACTGGTCGAAAATAATGGGAGAAAAAATTTCAAAAACAAGAACAGGGAGGGGACCGATTTTGCGACTTAAAAAGAAAGAAAGAAAGGAAAAATTAAAGTTAAAATAAAATAAAGCAACAACCCCTCCTACACGTACATTTTCTGTTTCCTCCTGATGATGACCCTCATTTTCCATTATTTTATGCCTAATTCCGATTTCACTGCCTCTAGCGGAGAAGGCTGAACAGGGCTGCACTTCTTATTTGATAGTCGACGCATAGATTGATAAGAAGCATTTTATATCTTTGGTGTTGAGTTGGTTCTGTGAGCAAGACGTTTGTGGTCGATTGAATTAGCCGTTACATTCCTCTCCAATAGCATTTTTGCCTGTTTAAATTGTTCATGTGTGTTTCCTGTTTTCTCCTCTTTTTTTCTGGCTCTCTTTTTAATATATACTTTTTTTTCCCTCATAATTGTTTCAAATGTTGAGAAGGGAAATTAATATTCCTTCCTCTTTTGAGGCGGAAATGATAAAAACAACTTCCGTCAAACCCAGTTGTTCAAAAGGCCGGGCAACCTACATATGATCATTAAGGAAGCCCAGCACAGTCTTATATCCATTTTCATACTCCTTGCGAACCTCTGGATTCTCCAAATCTCCCCTTGCCGCCATCCAGCCGTGGATCTGAGTACTCCACGTCTCGACGTGGTGGGGGACCTTGAGGCCATTCTCAAAAGCCTTGACCTCATTGACGTCCTCGTCCATGGAAGCCAGCATTACCATGGGGATAGTAACTTGGGGGGCATCTTTTGCATCGAGCATGGCGGGATGGCATTGAACGGCAGCATTGAAAAGAGTGCCCTGCATCGAGGAGAGCGTGGCGATCTTCCCGCCCCAGCAGTATCCAAGGATAGCCCAAGCTTTGAACTTCCCTCCCTCGGCGAGCTTGTTAGCTTCTTCGACAACGCCAGGGATTCGGGAGAGGGTGTTTGGGGGGGCGGCCTTGGTTTGGAAAAAGTGACCCAGGTTCTTCTTGTGCTCCTCCGTGCTGGGAGGGTACCAAGCAATATCGGCTGGGCTGCCGTCGAAGAAATCAGGCATGAAGACCCGGTACTTGCGGTTGGGATCAGAGGTGGCCATTATATCAGCGCCCTGGATAGTTTGCGGGAAGAAACCAAAGATATCTGTTTGAGAATTGTTAACTGGGAGTTAGGGCGGCAAATGTGCGTTTTTATCGGGTCGGGACCAGGTTTCATTTACCATAAACGACCAGGATAGCCTCTGTAGCATTCTCAGGGCCAGTAACATCTGTGAATATGTCATCAGTATGAAAATCAGATAAAAGTAGGGAGTTTCAATCAAGTTGACAGGGGCACGGAGGGGGTTTACACGACTAAAGACGTACATGTTTTCATTCCATTTATATTGACATATTTGCCCTTCCCCTCGTAGCCTTTCGAGACTACGGGCGGAATGCTACAAAGCATCAATGCGATCAGTCATGCTTCATACCAAGGGTCAATGGATAACGTGTCCACCAATTACTTACGAGCAGCAAGCCTTGCTATACTTTGACATGTCGGCAGCGCAGTGGGAAGGTCGAGTTCCTCTGAGCGGATAGTAGTATTTTGGTGAAAGTGATAGTCGTGTGGGTAATGGGTTTCGAAGGAGAGCTAGGAATGGTTGGGGTCTCATGAAACAGAAAGTAAGGTATCACGAAATACTTTCAATTTTTCGGCATATGCGAAGTACGGAGGGTGTAGCAGATTAGATTGCCGAAATACACCAACTGCGGTTGATCGGTTGGGCAGTCGTTTGGTGGTGTTGATGGGTGATGTTGATGTTCCTTACCTAAGTGGGGTGCACAAAAGTTTGCGTCATTGTGACAATTTTCCCTTCATCCTCGGGAAATATGTGCCCCGCCGCCTCGGAAGTTGTGCGTGCGGAAGACAACGCCGAAGCCGTTCAGAACCTTGGATATTGGGGTTTGTATACGGAGTACGGAGTACGGAGTATATCCTCCGGCTTCCAATCAATCTATTCTAACTTATTCGCATGGGCAGCTGCCAAATCTTCACAGAATTTTCCCTGTTTCGAGAGATGTCTCTCGGACCCTGTTGCATGGGCGCCTCCTCACAGTGAAACGTGCTATCCGAGAACCATGCGCAAGGGGCTTAGAGATGGCATAACGCCAACAACGCCACCGACTGCTGAGATTCCCACATAATATGAACCACTGATTTTCGCCAAAAAAATATGCAACTGTACCATATAATAATAATTGATATAGAAATGAAACTTTTTTGTGGTACGGCACGGTCCGTGCGCATATGAGCTTATGCAAGATACCTTGATTTCGTCCAGCATGGTGTCAAGATCATCCATCCCCTCTCACCGTTTTACGGCACATAAAACCCCTCCTAGTTCCCGCTAGCAGGGTAAAGGGATATCAGATCCTTGAAGTGGAAGTTGTATATTCATACGAAGGCAGAGCAGACCCAGGCGGGGGGTGTCGTATCCCAGAAACGGCTCTGAGGAGAAGCAAGTAACAACATGGAGAACGTCTCGACGCGTAAACAGTTTCAAAAAAGGTGTATTCGAATTTCTCGAAATTATTCGAAACTGGTTTTCTGTATTTCCAATGGATGGGAAGCTGCCATTACCAAAGCGCGGAGCCAGTATGTTCAATTCTCAATCACAGCCCCAACATTGCTGGATTTTTGAAAGTGTAGCTCATCCTTACTATTTTTGTCCTCATAGTGAAATCAACTACCCAGACAAGGCTTTAACCAGAGACTTGAAAAACGCCAGTGACGGCACGCATTGACATGTTGTTACTATTTGCAGACTGGCAACATACTTGCGTTTGCGCAAATATGGTTCAGAGAAGTTCATCTGAAAAGTGTACTATGTAACTAATGTTTTTCAAATCAAAACCAACAGCAAAAATATCCCCGAGAGCGAAGGCCAAAATGTTGGGTGCCAGGTGCTATTCACACATAATATATTTGCTTCAAGATTCAATTTTATGGGCTGTGGTGGAAGCTAAGACCATCGACATTGCTAAATATCTGCACGATATATTGCTCAACTCGATTGTTCGTTCAACAATAAAAGCAATCTCCCGCAGCCCATTTCCAACCGCTCGCCTGGGCATGACATTCTCCATATAATCAGGATCGAGCTGCTAAATTCGTCCTCTAATATCTCGTGATTGTCAGTGCATAAAATTGCGATGTATCTTGGTACATTGCTTCGTGTTTGAGGTTTTGAAGAATGAACTTCTTTCAAATTCGATTAAAAGATCCGTTCCGCCTGAGCTACAGAATAATCTAAGGGACAACGTATGCCTTGCGCCGCCCTTTTATTTTTTCCAACAAGCTTTTGGGGTTGGCCTTCCCCTCCCTAGCTTTCATGCTTGTTCATCACCATTTGTTTAAATGGTACTGATGATTCATGGGCGATTGATGGGTGTGCTAATCATGGTCTTGTTATGGTCTCTATTCGGAATATGACAGTCAGCAACTGGCTAGCCTGCTTCTCGGGCTTGCCACGTTGCAATTGCTCCAGGAAGTGAATAAAGGAACCATTCGGCTGGAGTAAAAGAGGTGCGGCACCTGATGGATTTTTGAAAAAAAAAAAAAAAAAAAAAAATCCCGCCATCTGTGTGTGCTGAGAGGGGTGTGTGAATCAATGTCAATACAGAATGGCTAGGGACGTTGTCTTCAATTCCCTCAGATAAAAGTAGGTGGTGTTTGTTCGATCAAAGCCTTGAGCAAAAGGTAGGGGGATGGATTGTGTCCCCTTCATCATGGACACGAAACCGTGAAACAGTGAGCACAAAAGTACTCATCTATTGCTATGTCAGTGCAGGGGCCTGTTTGTTGCAGTAATGACTCTTTCAGGGGCATTCATTTGGAATGGGAAAACAACAGCCTTCCAACAATGCTGGTGTTTCATGGTGAGAAAAGAAACAATTCTAGCGTTCGATTTTTCCCTTCGAGAACACTATTTGAATCCATCCGCTAATTTGTCTTTGAAAACTGGTAGCAGTGGTATTTATTCCGACAGTGTCCATGAAATATTATACACTCGACTTTCCTCGACTCTTGTGCTCCATGCGTTTGCAACGATGCACTGTTCCTAAACGACCTTGTTTCAACAAAATATTAACATGGTAATTTTAAGTGCTACCGCCAAAGCCGCGCAGATGAGCATTAATATGCAGCTGCATTTTCATCAGAGAGCTGTTTGCTCAACGGCGCGGATAACTCTCGAATTCACGACTAAAATTTGCCGTACTCGTGTTCCTTGATGCATCAGTACGGTCAAAACTTGTAGAGCAAATGTTGATCGAGGTATACAACGGTGAAAGTGCACCGTCTGCGAGATTTTGTTGTTGTATGTAATTATCGCAATTCCTTCCGTTCTATGTTTACCGCGGGGGAAGGGAATGCTCCCAAGCATATGGGAAAATTGAATTTCTGACATTAACAAACGATTTATCCCTGCATTGATGGGCCCTCGACGATTGAACCCGCTGTACGAAGACTTCGGAATTTCAGAGCATTTAATCAATTCCACTTAGCAGAGGTATTCCATTCCTGGGATTTTAGTATAAGGTTTTGGGATAGCTCCGTAGTATCAGTGCAACAGGTTGAACTCAGTCATATTTCCTTCGCCTTCTTGTGCACATACTCCGTACAGTCGTCATTATCTGTCAGAAATGCTAACCTGGCAATGCGGCAACATCTGATACAGTCCTCCAACGAAATCCCATAGGCTTGTACGGAGTACGGAGTAAGTGAGGAGCACCTGCACCGTGATAAGCGTAGGGGAAATTGCCCGTCAATAGCCGGAATTATCGTCTGGAAGAGCAACTTGTTCCTACTCTAGCATTATGTCTGGAGAGTAAGATTGTGTATCGGACAAGGGTTTTGCAAAATTTTTATTTATATTTAGTTATTAGCAGTTCCTTCGTGAGCTTCTATCTTACCTTGTCTAGCCGTTAGACACACATGCCTGCCATGGCCCTTGCGTACAAATACTGACCCTCGAAAGCTCTAAACGTACTGTACATCTCTCTCAGCTACACCTTGCAACAGCTTCATTTAAGATACCTAGAGTCTTATCGACGACCCTTTTTAACCAAGTAATCCGCAGCATTGACAGTATCAGTTGAAGTATCACCCCTTTCTTCTTCTGGACCAGCGCGCCATGTGGTTGTCGAGCCGCCGAGAAATAGGCTATCTAGCCAGCTCTACTCCGTACTCCGTACATCTAGAGTCATCCAAGAATAGTCGGGGGAGACTGAGAAGGATGTGGGCCCTGAAGGGTGAAGTGCAGATAGATAGGACACATGACGTAAAATTTCTTTTTTCAAAATGAATAGCACAAGGCAGATTTTTGCCCAATGCAGGAGCTGACATTGTGTATCCGATGTCTTACAACGATGCTGCAGGGGAGAATGCTCCAGTCATTCCCCTGAGACAAACAAACTTGATTTAAGCCTCGTGCACAGACATCGGGATGTCAGATATATCATCCCTCCTGAAGAAATAAATGAAAAGATTAGAACAGCGCCGTTATTCCAGTTAAAGTTTGCATCTTGCGGCTGAATATTCTTAATATACTCTCTGGGAGAATTGGAAACTTTCTTGACCCCTGCTGCCAAATGCCAACCCACGTTGGGCGCTCCTCTGAGTCCGCTTCAGGCTCCAGTGCCATGTTCCTCAGTCATACTTAGCAGCGCTTCACCAATTGCGCAGAGACACGAGTGTGTGCCTTTCATGATTTCATAAAAGCTAATGAGAGTATCTTAATAGGGTATTTTGATAAGGTCTACGACTCGCGGACCCTTTTTCATCCCTTTTAGCCCATGTATGCAACTTCTGGCTTTGGGTTCTATCTACCTGATCTCCCCGAAGTAGGGGCGGTGAGTACATAGGTACTGCGCAGAACAACTACATGCATGCTATTCCGGGGATCTGGGAACCCCGTGGTGAGCCACACAGTTGCTAGCTCAGAGTGCTGTTCTCATATGCCTGTCGCCCACTTTTAGCCTTCGTGCTCAGATCGCATCCTCTGCCTGTCTCATCTGCATCTCGACACTATCAATTGATTAATGAGAGCTAGAAAAGTAAATCAGGCCCGAAATCTGATGGACTAGGCGACAAGGAAAACAACAACGTCAGGGTGAAGTAGTGAAGATCTAAGATTATCAGATAAATCGAAATGCAGTTAATAAAGCTAAACCGATCCCGAGAGACGATGATTGGAAAAGGTGAGCGGCTAGCGGAACCAGGCAAAGTGCAAGGAGCAAAAACAAAAGGCGGTTTCGCTTCCAAGTCTCAGAAAAAATAAGGAAACATGAAAGCCTGCAGCATGCATGGCTTACCTGAGCTGAATATGATGAAGAGCAGAGCCTCAATCCCCAAGAGGAAATGAGAGGCGAGATCGGAAAGGGCAAAGTTCTACGCAGTTCTTGAAAAGCCGAACTTGGTCGGAATCGCTGATAAAAAGCATGACATCCATCGAATCCGCATATGGATTTAAGAACACTCGCAAGCTGCAGTGAGACAGCAGTACGCCATAAACTTCGATTGGCTATTGCAAACCACATGAGGCTGAGTACTGGGAACGCATGGGGTGGTGCCGACCGGCTCCTGACCCTGGCCTTGGCCTTGACAGGTGCAAGCATGAGGTCAAAATCGTTGACAAGGGAAAGAGAAATATTGGAAACGCCTCTTAATTATAATATCATGTAGAGAAAATGCGGCGTGGGGGGGCAGGGAAAAGGAGGGAGCCCCTGCTTTGAAACAAGCCCCGCGCCAAAGATCTGGGATTGTTTACTCCGTGCTCCTCACTCCTTACAGGGCACAGGTAGAATTGGCTTGAAGTGGCTGACAACTCCTTGAAAAAGCTCACCTACTGTGTGGCTCGGATCACCATGGGCGTTGAAGAATACGAGAAGTTAAAGAAAAGCCATACAAAAGAAGAAAGGTCAAGCAAAGTTGAAAAGCTCAGTTTGTTTTAACAGATTACAGTTTTACCATTTCAGGAAGGGAGAATTGGGCCCTACGTACGGAGTAGGGGCTGTAAAGGTTGACGGTTTAAACGTGAATGATCCACATGCTCCTCGTATATCATGGAGACTTACTGGACAGCATTTTGCAGCACCGGACAAATGGCGCAAACGGCGAGAAGGAAAGGAAAGCTTATTGCTTCCTCAGCCGTAGCGCAGATTCAAGGACGATGTTTATCTGAATGCTGGAACTGAAGACGCCGAGATAGCGATATGTCTCGTCAACCACATTTGTTGATAGCCAATGAAAAAGTAATATGGGCCTGTTTGGCGACAAATTTAAGGGTGGGTGCATAAGCAACCTTGAGGCTGGACTTCAACACGTGGGATGCTGTACGAAGGAGCCTAGATGGATTGGTAAATTAAGAGGAGGTTTGTATGAGCGAGAAGAAACAGGATTCTGACAACCCATAAGCCAAAGGTTTCGGCGAACGGTACAGAGTACGGAGTACGGAGTATTCGTGAGAACATGAAGACGTCCCTGTGTTGAGTTTGGGTTCACCAATTCTCCCATTTTCCCGCCCAATTCAAGATTTACTTTTTCTAATCAGGGGTGTTCAGTTTTGGAGAAGATAGCCTTTTGCCATTGGCCGGGTTGGTGAAGTTGACAATGTAAGTCAATTTTGGGATGATCCATTCCAACTTTCTTTCTCCCTTTTGCTGATGGTTTATCTCTCGAATAATGAGAGGTTTGTGTTCTGCATGTAGACAGCGAATAGTAGCGTCGTTTTAGCGAGCCCCCAAGTCAACAGGTGGTCACGAAAAAAGAAAAGAAAAGGAAACAGAAGGAAAAACAAGGGAAAATTGAGGGAAAAGTTGAGACGGTCAAAAGGACAGTCTGCAGGTCGACCTTTGTGGAACTTGCAACTTGCAGGCCATCCCCCTTCTTTGAATCTTTGCTATTTCTTCATCCAGTCCTCTTGGTGCGCCCAGAATCTCCCATGGAAAAGACAGAAGTTAAGGTGAACCCGCAGGCGGCTATCCTTGCATCACATCCCTTCGGCTAAAACGGCTATGAGCAGGGAAAATTATCGAAGCCGGTGGATTTGAAAAAGTGGCATCACGGCATCACGGCATCACGGCATCAATGAAAGTCTCAAATAATATGTAAGGAGGGGGAAGCCCTCGTGTTGGAGGCACCACATGGAAGACAAGAGTCAATGCGTTTCTGTGCATGAATTAAATACAAACAAAATAAAAGAAAGATGGAAAGGCTTGGATGCCGACTGTATTGGAAGCCAACATCTCACTCGATTGTTCTGATAGGCCAAAAACGAGATCTTCGTGAGGTGCCCAGTTGTGCAAGGGGATGATTTATGATAATGTTGTCTATGATAGGCTAAGGGAGCTGTGCGGTTAAATTTGGGGTTGCGCTGCAGAAGATGTGTAAATTGGAGTAAGTCAAATCTACAGCTTTAAATCAACGCTTGCGCAGATGCAGGCTCAAACAAATGATAGATAAAAAAGGACCAAGAAATTCTTTCATTATACTCCGTGCTCCGTACTCTCCCCATACCCCGAACTCAATAATTTAAAGGCTAAAATCAGCACTAATAATGCTGGTATTTTAAGGGATTTCGATTCACCCAAATCCGCTATTACAGTATCGCAAGCCATTGTCCCAAAATGTCATCTCACGTCCCCAAAAATACTGCGGGATCGGGGATTTAGACCACAGTAAGGGGTGCCCCGGGTTTGTTGGTGTCGAGATCCGAGGTTCTTAATTCCATGCTTTTTCTCGCAGCGAAGTCACGGACCCAGCAAACTGGTCCGGTGCCTCCTCTGGCTTACATGGTACCAGCAAGCCAATGGGGGATAGAACATGCTTAAACCAACACCACCTGGACGTCAGCTGGATTTTGTGAACAAAAATCCTAGCTGCATGGATTTTGCATTGCTGGTGTGGGTCCTGGACTACAGGAGTTAGTTTGCTGGTTGCAGAAGCAAAAAATGAATGAATGATTTAGCTTTCTTCGCGTTCAGTGGCCAAAATTAAGAGGGAGGCCACACCCGCAATCCTCTCCGCTAAATGTGGCGAGCGGTTCGAAGCCGCATCAGCTAGAAGGTTTGCTAGTGGTCGCTACGATTCTCCAGACTGGGAATCCCCACGCCGCCCTGAGCATTGCCTTTTGCTCGTCGGAGTACGGAATAGCAAGCCCTGGAATGTTCCAAAGCAAATGAGGTTTTGAGAACGGTGGTTTCGAGTGGCCACATTGTTCAAGAATAAGAGGCTGGGGAATTCAAAAATTCAGGCAGGGAGTTTGATAAAAAATGTTAACCAAGGGGATGGATTCTCTCCTTTTTTTAACTCCATTGGCATTCGCCTCATTTCTTGCAGTGAAAATGGGTTGCCCAATTTTGTTTGGGTCGAATTTAAGTTCCTTCTTTGCCGCAGGTTCTGAATAGCGAGAACAGGGTTTGATCCAAGTACACGGCTAAGTGCAATACCACCAGTTGAGAGTTCACAATAATTTGGAAATGCTATCCTGTTCTAAGATTAATTTGCACTGTTATGCCTCTGGTGGATTAGTTAGGGTTGTGATATGTTTGGCTTCGAACAGGGATTGCGTTTGGGGGCTATGAGGAGGGTAAAACGTTGAACTGAAAAATTAAAAAAAAAAAAATGACATATCACTCTGGGCCCTGCACAAGAGAACTGGCAAAAGGTGTGCGCTGCAGCTAGTGAGATCGATCCTTCCATTGTTAGGTTACAAGCGGCCAGATGACGATGATTTGAGTTGAGAGAATATGCTTAGGGGTTTCATTATTCAACCCAACCGTCAAGGAAGAAGAAAAAAACAAGCTCATCCGCCCCATCGCCATCCGCACACAAGGGCCTGGTATTTCGCTTAATCAAAATGTCCCTTGTTGGCTGGTAACTAACGTATTCGGTTTCAAATCGAGAGAACTGACCCAGCTGGTATTTGGCAGCTCTGGGCGAATTTTCGGCCAATTGGCCAGGCTCCAGGCTCACCTATCACGTAGTACTCTGTAGGAATTGAAGTTGATGGATTATCAAAATAATAGTGTTTCCCAAGCCAGCTTTGGTCGTGCAAGCAAACACACACAAAAAAAAAAAAAAAGGAAAGAAGGTAAAAGTTCAGGAAATAGCAAGGCACATATCTGAAACGAGTTTCTTAGCCAATATTATTGACTACGGAGTATTATTCGTGTCTTTTGGTTGCATTTTCTGTTAGTTCTGATTTGCGACGGACTCGTCTCACACTGATAAGATATCGCGTGGAAAGTTCTTTGTTCCAAGCTCCTCCTGGCGCAACCTTGGCATTAACCGAGGACCGGATCAAAAGTTAACAAGCACCAAGTCAAAATTTATGCCTGGCAACAAGGGAGAGAGAGAGTCAAAAAGCATTGCGGATTTCTTGAGACAGATATCTGGGAGGCCAACCCAGCAGCATTGACCAGGAAGAATGTCAGTATAAACATCAATGGCGGGGTAGCAAGCTCAAACACTGCTTGCATCGATCGTTTCCCAACGGGTGGCTCGCTCTTCATTCGGTGAAATTGTGGAGCCTGACCGCCTGAAGGAATAATATTGGAGTACGTGTAAGAGAAGACAAACTACTCCATACTCAGTAGCATTAGGTAGCTATCCAAGCTTGTGCATGGGGATACTGTATATAGCTCACCTCCTTGTACTGTACAGTACAGTATCTTATGCGAGCTTGCTTTACTTCTGGTTACTCCGTATTTTTTTGCGGGGTTTTTTTGATTATTTGTTCTGCTAGTCCATGCAAGCGGGGAGATTTTATATGTTAAAATTAGCTTTGATTGAACAAATAGTATTTTGGCACCCTTGCTGATAAGTCCGTCGGTCCGTGCAAAATTCGTGTAAAGTCCGCTGACTGACCCCAATAATATGAACGTGCTGAGGTGGATTTGTGGTTAAAAATTCTGCCCGTGCAGTAATGTCAATGCTCTGTGCCAAGTTTCTTTCCAGCAGTCAAGGAATGACACAGCAGCGAGACGATGTCGCATGGCAAACAGGGATTATTATTCGTTCTTTTGACTGGATCCGGAATGCTTTCCCTTGGACTCTGGAGCCAGGGGGATGTTGGACTTCGCAGTAGGCTGGGAGGACGTTGGAGTAAACTGTCAGTGTTCCGCCGGGTGTCCGCTTGGTCCAGCATCCACCAAAGGATTGCTTTGCTGGTGAGGTGAGGGGCTCAACCTCTGGCCTGGATGCCTGCAAGCTAGGTCACCTGAGCGTCAAGCCAAACCCCAGTTTCGGCAACTAACAGCCGTCCAGGGCGGCGGTCATGTCGCAATCCTCCATAATGATCCTTGAAACACCAGTAAGCAGCAATGGCTGAATATACGGAGTAATACATATCAGGATCAATGTCTTGGGCAGAAGTTTGATAGCGAGTTTGCGAGAGATAGAAAACAATAATCATCAAGCCCTAACCGCAAGCCCTAACCCTACCCAATCCATTAACGGCGACCGCAGCCCTTGGGAGCAGCCGCTTCGACATCCGCCTGTCGTGGACAGCGGACACAGCCCCTTTGCGCATCTTGTTAAGAATTGCGATCTTTGATTCCTCACAATGGACCTTGGTGCTTGGCCCCCGGAGGCTTGCCAACAAGTACTGGATATGCCCGACTCTGATTTGCTGGGTTTACAGCTCTGCCAGGTCATTTAGTGATTGGAGCGAAAAACTACCAAAGCTTAAAAAAATTAAAGGAATGCTCCAAGCGCGAGCAAGCAGCAGCGGCTGTCATCCCATGGATTCTCGTATATTTCCCACCAGATACAACCCCTTGTGAAGGGCAGATAAATTCCACTAACAAATACACAATACTAGTCTGCGGTATAAAGTTCGAGCTATTGATAAATTCTGTCCCCTTTGGTCCAAAGTCAGCATCCAAGTGTCTGGAAGGAGGATCGCGTCCTGGCCGCTTTTGACAGGATGTTTTTTGTGATGGCTCTACCGCTGACTCACTGGTGAGAAGGGATAGGATGAACCTGAACAATAAATTATAATTGTTCAAGGATTGGTGGACTCTGGACCATGGACGGGCCCCTTGGCATAAGCCTAACTGGACTCATTAGCTTGACACCGTGAACCCTGTCCAGCGCGCTCTGCAGACTGGACTCCTGCTCCCACCAAACAGAACCCATCTTTGCTCAAAAAAAATACGAGCATCCTCGACTGGACCCAGGTGTTGTACCACTTTGAACTAGTTGCAGATTGCAGCCGCACAGTGCACCAGTGACGAAAAATGGGCTCCTTCTCAAATGTCCTGTGAAGGTTCCCCACCACTGGGCTGGTGTCAGAATTCGGGCCAACCAGAATTGAGTCTAAGCCGTCAAAATTTTTTTTTTTTTTTCGTGCTATGGGGAGCCTGCGACGGCCCCAATCTTTCTTAATTCCACCAGGCTAGCCAAGGGGACAAGACACTTGTCGAGGTTCATCGCGTGTTCGCCCGCTTACTGGTGCCTTCCCAGTGTCTTTCGATTTGGCGAGAGGCCCATCCAGCCTCACCCGTGACCCCAAAATCCCTTCACGTCGGGTCCTTTGGCGAGGGGGTCGTGAGTGGGAACGAGTCCGATGTTCGAAACGATATTTGCCATACCTGGTTTCTGGATTGCTCTGGATCTGATCTCAGGAACCTGCATCTTTCCTGTTCCTCCAGCTCCTGAAATTTTGATTGGAAAATGCTTATGATTGAAAGCCCCAGATCGCAGGCTTGACAAAGAGACGATCGCCCAACTTTTGCAGTCGAGGTTCCAAGAATCAATACTGTGTACATGCCTTAAACATCCGCTCAAACCATCCTGAAGTTTAGTATTACCTTTATTATTATTATTATCATTCTAATTAGCATTTGCCGCCTAACCTTTGTTTGATTAACTGCATCCGCCCCCCATAATTATTACCTATCAGCTCTGGCTTGTGCATTTCCCCGGAATTATTTGAAGAATAGAAAACCACCCTAACTCCCCGTTCTTGCTTTCATTTTCTCTCCTCCTTCTTCCGTCTAAAATTTCACTGGATATCCAGCCGTGACACCCTATTCTGCATTTTGTCTCCTTTCTACCTGTAACTGTCCTCACTTGCACACACGCGCCAGGCTTTGTACCACGCTGCGACGCGAGCACTTTGCACTGAAAGAAAAGGGAATATAAACAATTCGAGTGGAAACGGGCATACCAGAGCAGTTTAGTCGCGGGGCCCGAAAAATTATCAGCGTCGTATTATTGCGGCGGGCATTATTTTGATCTCTCTGATCACTGAGCTTATTCCTGCTTGCGCCTCCCGACAGGGAAATATAAGCCCGGAGTTCCAGGGGCCGCCCGAGCTACCACAAGTGATCGTCGCCCTCCTTCTCCACATCCCTCTATCAAGATCACCAACACATTTATCTCGATATCTTTTTTTTAAAGATTCTCTTTGACGCCGATCCTGAAGGGATACTCCAAGTAAAACTCCTGGCCTTAATCGATGATTGGACCCAGCTCACTGTTACAAAGGCCAAAACATATCGTTCTGCCCGACCACGCAATTGCACCAATATTTCTGCACCTAGCAGCTGTTTCCATCCACCTCGTCTCGAAGGGCCTCCGAGATCTAAATTTTGAGTACGGAGTAAGTACGGCCCGTCGCGTTGTAAGCCTTCACTACATCTGCCTTGTTTTATTGCCCATTGCAGTTTGTAGTTATATTGCCATGTCTAAAACTTGCCGGCGCATACCTTTTCCCAATCTTTCAAGTTTTCGACGCATCCATCCGCGTTCACGTTTAACTTCCCACTGTCATACATCCCTTTCGGCACAGGATTTGGATTTCTGCTCACTTGAACGTTTGTGTTAATGACAATTTTGACTTCAGGATGCGATCAAGTAAACTCGGGCTGCTCAAAGTCATACGATCCCTGATTTCAGCTCTGTATTCAGTCCACTCTCAGCCTCCGTTCTAATTGAGCACACTTCTCCGTTCCGGCCATCCCGCTTTACTATCGTTGTCTGTACCCAAGTGCAACACCTCCCGTTTGCCTTGAAATTTGCTCCCACTTGGCCCCAAAATCCGCGTCTTGCGCCTAGAGCTGTACGTCTCTTGACATTGAACTCCGCAAACCCGACAAGTTTCCATTAAGAGAGTCCCTTCTGGCTCATATTCTGTTGCAATATCGACCAATTTTCTATTCGTAGCAAAGCAGCGTATCTGCCCTTCGTGGATACTTCTGGTATTTCTGGTGGTCGATACTGGCCTGGCAATCTCTATTCAGTACTCCAACCGGGGCAAGTACCCCTTACTACTGCTCCCCCAGCACCCGCCCCAGATCTCGAATTTTCAAGGCAGCTAGGCCCGTCACGAAACCTTTCCGTCAACGTGGCGACCCTTGCAGTTCAGCCGCCCGGAATGGGGACGGCGCTTGATGCTCTTAATTCACATCCGTCACTGACGTCTCGACGACCAGCTGCAAACAACTTGCCTGGCTTTGAGCATCTCCACCCTCAAGTTTCACAATCGCAAAAATACTCCTACCCTTCAAACACTAACGCGCAACAGCCCTCGAGAGTCGGCAACCTATTAACACCTCCATCGAATTCTTCATCAGACGCCGGTTCGATACCTACGTACGTGAGCCATAACTCTGTGTCTTCCGGCCAAACCGCTCCTTCATATTCTCAAGGCTACTGGCCACCTTCTAATAACTTTGGTACTGGTATGATCAACCAGCCCTGGCCCCAGTCCTTCTCTTCAAGGAGCGGGTTTTCACCACCCTCATCATTTGCAGGTCGAAATAATTCGAACTCCCCAACTACTGCGGATACTTTAACGCCCACATACGATCTAAACCATCGCGGGTATTTTCAAACGCCAATTCCTGGTGCATCCACGTCTTCCGGGCCATCGCCTACCTCACAGCAACCCCAACAGGCTATGACGCATGGTTTGATGAATGCGCAAGCCACCGGTGCGACGGTGCCGCCTACCCCACCAGCTCAGAACAGCGTTGATGCATATGGGCAGAAACTACCATCTACCCCACTATATAGTGGATCGCAACAAGCCGGCACCCCACAACAAGCCACTTTCCAGCCATATCAGAGCGGTGGGAGTTCAGTCATGCACCACCCTAATGCAAATGGGCCGTCATCAAGGATCTCGCCAACTCAAGTTCAGCTGCAAGGGGAAGGACCGCATCAGTTAGCCCAGTACAGTAGTCGACCGTATCCATCTTACTCACTGCCCGCAATGAGTGGACCAATTATGACGAATGTGAATCATCCTAATTCTCAACTGGCGCTTATGGGATCTCTACAACCCAACCTGCTGCCTGCTTTCAACAGCGGCCATGCGGCTACTATGAGCAGTATGTACAATGGACATCCCCATCACATGCACGGACTCATGCAACATCCACCGCCCGACGATCGGCCATACCGATGCGACCAGTGCACACAGAGCTTCAGGCGGAACCACGATTTGAAAAGGCATAAGCGTATTCATCTGGCGGTAAAACCGTATCCCTGCGATCACTGTGCGAAGAGCTTTTCGCGCAAGGACGCACTGAAGGTATGAATCGCCCTCGAAACCATTTTACATCGTGCAAACTTCTTTGCTAACCTATATATGTACTATGTAGCGGCATATTCTTGTTAAAGGCTGCGACAAGGACAAGGATTCTCAATCTGATAAAAACAGCACCACGGCTAGCTCCCCCATAATGACGCGCACGGACGGTGGCGCAGGTAACACTTCCAGCGATCGAATCCACAATATACAAGGAAACCATGCCTTGAAGTCGCATACATGAAGTGCATTTCTTCATTCTGTCGTCTATTTCATTTTATATACTCCGGGCGGGATACGTACTTGATTAAATGAGGCTATCTAGTTCATGTTCTATAGCATTTTTCCTTTTTTTTCAGCTTCTCCTTCAATTCTATAACCCAGCCCTTTTAACGTCCTTTTTTTTTCCGTCAGATCTTATTTCTGCCATTCTTCATTTTTGGGAGAACGGAACCTAACTACCCCATACTTGCTCTGTTCATGTTTTGGCATTTTCTTGGAATTTGGGCAATAGGGTAGAGTTGCGGTGTCTTTGGGTCTAATTTCGTCGGAAATCTTTATCGTCAACCGATTTTTCGCTTTTGTACTTGCTGTTTTAAATTCACTTCACACTTTCTATGGAGGAGAAATGCTGTTTGTTTGTATGCCCGTTAACCCTCATAATAGGCGTTCGATATCCCTTTCTTTTCGCAATGTCTTAAGTGGTCCCAACTCTTCTTGTGTGCGTTTTTTTGAGCGACATCTTATTAGCCTTTTCACAAACCTTATTTTCTTTCCATGCCCCATCGGTATTCTGGTCATAATGTCCTCATTCTCTAACTGGTTTGTTCAAACAAGGTAATATATTGTCTCCATATTCCGCTCCGTATTGGTGTCGCTTTTTGCTTGGCCCTCCTTCTTCCTATGTCATTGTATCTATACATGTCCAGTGCATCACGTTACTCTATCCAGTCATGTTTGAACCAAATGAGAGTATCAACTAACAAATAATGACCCCTGAAAAGTGACTGATACGTGCTGCCAACCACTTCTTTCCCCATATCGTACCCGCAACCAGACTCTACCTCTCGTAAGAGTTTACTCTAGATATGTAGTGAATATCTTGATACTTGATATGATATAACGTTATAAATCGTGTGAATAGCCCGCATTTTACTACTGGCTGATAAGTTTCCTGATGTCCCAGCCCTTTGAATCATGCACACATTTTCAGCAGCCGCTGCCATGGGCTTGGTCACCGCTTCTTTTTTACCTTCCGGATCACTGAACTTTTACGGTCCGGGATCACTCGTCATTGAACTCAGAGAGCAAGAATGACAAGAAAGACAAAAATTACTCTCTTTGGGGTGAAATCATGGGAATCACTTCCACGGGTCTGCCTATAATCAAAAGCCATTTATTATGCCACACAGCACATGTCTTCGGAACGCCGTTCTCAAGCAATTCTCGAGCACCCTACAGCTCACTTTGTGATTGCTGCCAGTTTCTATGGTCTCTTATTGCTCTATTCAGAGGAGATCAGGAATAAAAATGATAGTCAACGGAATCAAAGCATGAAGAGGACATAGTAATTCTAGAACAACTGAGAAGATTGATGAAAGAACATTGATCTTAATAGAAGAGCATGTTGACTTGACTTTGAGCCGTCCATTGATCTTTCACTTCCTTTCAAGCCACTGCTGCTCTTCGGTATGTAGCTGTTCCTTCGACCATGTCTGGCATCATCATGGTTCTCTAGGTCCTTGCCGTTCCCCACCTATCAAGACTTTTTTTAAATGTGTATCTTGCGTTTGTAGTATTTCTTCCTCACTTCATCGTGCTAGTAGTATACCGCTGAGTTTTGAAATGGTAGGTTAGAAACATGTTCTAGTTATGTATGCTAATCAACAGAAGGTTGCCCAAAGCTGTGTTCAGTGTCGGTCTGGGAATTTTGTGCAGGTGGCCGGTTTACCGCCCCTTTTCTCTCTTATTCTAAATAAGTTGTCGAAGTCGGCTAGATAGTAAATGGAAATATCAAGCCTGAGCTTCTAGTCTTGACAAACAGTGTGCCCCACGTAAGGAGCTGTTTCTCTATGACTCGACAATCCAACATTTGGGTCCTTCTAACCTCGACTGCTAAGAAAGTTTGTCAGTATACACTTGATATTATCACTCCACTCAATTATGTAACCGTTTTCAATAACCGTCCGGTGATTGAGGGTAAGGTAATTAATGCAAATTGATGACTGTTCATCAAATACCTTTCTTTATGATAAACAGTCAAATGGAATGAACTTTAGCCGTTCTGTTTGTAGCTGTTCCAATGGATCCAGATGGACATAAGGTGTGCGGCCAAGAGGACTACACACAAAGAGCATTGGTATTCGATCAAAGGTAACGCGGGGTGGGAGCGCAAGGGATTTCCTCTCAGGGATCAGGATGCTGAAATTAAGAGAAACCATCTGCATCGGATGGGCTTTTGGACTATTTCCCCACAACAGTAAATGCTGCTGAGAAACTTAGCCTTTTTCCAACGCCCACGAAGCCAACCCGCAGGCAGAGCGTCAACGCCTTTTCGGAAATCTGAAAAATTGGGGATATGTCTTGTCCAGAAGTACATATCGAAGTGCATATGTACAGATATTTGTTATAACCACTGGCAAAGACGGATGCTTTACTAGTTAGTACTTTGTCAAAACAGTTTTAGGAAAGAAAAGACCTGCTCCTCCTGTCTTAGGGGCGAAACAACTTGATACAACCACGGAACGGGCGAGGGCCCATATTCCAACCCAATTGATGGCGACTATGAATATGACTAACTATTAAAATTTGTGAAAAATTGTATATACCGTCACCTTTCATGTTCCTGGTGTTGAAGAGGGAGATAATACCCGTGGTTGTTAAACTGTCGAGATGTTCAGGGGCAACATTCAGGGGCTGGATTCATTAGTCATCAACCACCCACCCCCTTTTTTTATTCAATAAAAGAAGACGGAAGAAAAAAGAGGTCCCTGTGAGTTGGAAAAATCAAATAAAAGCGAGCATTACCCTAATTCTCGGAACGAAATGGTTCTAACAGCCTTATCTTCAAGGATAAATTTGCTTTGGGGACAAATTGTGGGATCTTTGACGCTGTCGGGGAAATAGGAAAATCTACATTTCACAACCATTTGACCGCCACGGGCATATATACTAGCAGCAAAGGAGTAGGTTGCGTTGTAGTGTTGACAGCTGCGGAGGCAATGATGCTATTCTGAGGATTTTTTTCGAACTCATACTGCTTCTATTTTTCCTGTTGGTGGCTACTCTTCATACGACTCATCAATAGTAAAACTAGGTTCGAGTGCTTCTTGTTTTGCTGCTCCCAACATCATCCTGTGCAGAGACTGGCTTCGCTCAGTATTTATTTTGGCATAACTTCTGTACAAGTACATATCATCCAGGACATGTTCGTTGGCTTACATTAGTACTAACACGGTCGATAGGCATGCGAATGTTGAAATACTGGAACGTGTAACTTCAACTTTTATGCGAGCTCTGGTGCCGATGGACTGGTTGACCTTCAAAATTCGATTCTGGCGCCTTATAAGGGGCCAGATATGAATGAGACCTGAGAGTGCGTTTCGTTCTTCTGCTAAGGATTATTGACAATGAATTTTATATTGGGGTGACCCTCTGTGCCACGAGCCTATCCTGCCTGGAAGATGGGCAAGTGCTGGATATAGGCCGGAATAGTCTCCCAAAGATCAACTGGCCATTAGTGATCTATTATTTCCGCCAGTTCGGTCCGGGGCTGTTTGTTTTGCGAACCCGGCATTTCAAAAGGTTCAACTTTCGTTGCCGCTTGGTTATTCCGAACAAGGAACGGCAGACTTCTCATTCTAACATCAAGTTGTGCTGCTGATGGATGCAAATACGTCCAATGCTTTTAACTTAACGACAACTCATCAGCAACCACAAGCGCTAGCCCATACGTGATTAATGAAGGCGATGTTTGTGTGAACATCCCTAGACAGAATAGCATATTTATATACAGGTTATTCATGGACAATTCTATTCGGTATCGGCATAATCTATTACTAGCAGCAGGGAAATCCTTTTGCATATATCAAGTGCATGTGAAACTTACCAATTACAGCTGGCTTGACACATGCCAGATTTAGGAACGCGACTTGAACATAACAATCGAGCTGGTATATCTGCTCAAGGCGAATGTTAATGTCTGTATGCTGTTAAGCATGAATTGGCAAGGACCCTGCAGTTCCTCCAACGTCAACGGTTCCCGTGCGAGAGAAGGAAATACCGTAAAGGCAGCCCTGGTGTCATCCGATGCCCAAGCACGGTCAAACACCAACCGCAGCTGATTGTATAGGGCGCGTAACCCTGTACCGATCATTGCAGAGAAATAAGGGAAGAAAAGAAGAAATAAAGAAACGGAAAGCAGGCAGTGAGATGTAGCGACTAACTGGACTCATAACAAATGGTTGAGGGAGACTCCTGCTCCATAATTTCGCTGAGGTTTCGGCAGCTCTTTTAAGGACTTTATTTCCTTAACCCTCAGATTGACTGCATCTGTACAAATTTGTGGCGGAATAGGCCATACTGTGTACAACTCAGCGGAGAGCTTGCCTATCATTGATATCCAGTTGAGATGCCTTCTGTTCATCCTGTCGTAACGTCGCTCATTCCAAGCCTAATCGACATACCGAGCTCAAACTCCCGAAATGCTGCGAACACTTGAAAAAAAGTTGTCTCATACATGAAGTGGACTTCAACCAAGACGCAGGGTTTGGCGATGACCTCGAGACGATGAGCCGGTGTCAAATTGGGCGTTAGTCGCCAATGTGACAGTCGAAGGTGTGATGGAATGGAGCTCGAGTCTTTTACGGAAGAATTGGCATTTTACATGTCGAATATAGTCATGGTATTCGGCGCTGAGAAAGGTGACAAGAGTATTTGGCACTCGGGCTGAGCTTTTCTAATCGGTTCTTCATAGAAACTCATGATTTCCTTCTGCAGCTATATACTACTATATATACCACTTACCCTGGGCATTGTATGGAGCCGAACACAAACTCCTGCCAGCCACGTGTCTCCAGTCATCGGACCGTAATCGCAATGTCCAGTTTCGAACCGTGAGAAAAGTAAGTGACGGACAACCACGATATAGAAAGACGTGCAATTTTGATCAGAAAGTAACTCCGATTTCCTAGCGCCTCCAAAATTCCCGATGTTGTTCGTTATCAGCCTGGTGGCGGTCGCACCTCTTGTTTGGATCGGTCCAGAGTGAGACATGGGCCTCTACGGCGGCCGGGCCCCAGACGGGGCTCCATTCAACTTCAGGTTAGCATAAACGGTTCTCCGTCGCTACCAGGCCTATCCCGAGATGATGACTTGACATCTGGTAAAAATGGTCCCAAACATTAAGTATGAATGCTTAATTAAAGCGTTGGAATGATAATCCATGCTGTTTTTGCCACTTAACAAATCCAAAAATCCTTCTACATTGCGTGGTACTCCGTAGAATAGGAGGTGAATGTACCGTTTCAAGCCAGGAACAAGGATTGACACCGAAATAACCAAGATAAGCAACAGAGTTTAATTCCCAGCTCATAGTTTGCACAGGGTGAATTAATGGAGCCAAATAATTGATTGGTCTAAAACAGTACTACAGTACAGAGTATCTAAGCAAAAAAAAGGTTCCAAGGAAATTGGATGAGCCCCAGAAAGTCAATGAGGTAATTACGTCAGATCGACTCAGTTGCAACTCATGGATCAGCAAGAATTATAGGAACATGGCGGAAGCTGATTTTGAGGCTTTTCCCTGGAGTAAACGCCCATATATAATGAGACAACGGGGTCGTGGGTGGAAAAGTTTTTACAGTAAACACTCTTTTTGTGGAATCACCAGCACTCTGAAATCCGATCATCAGATACGGACAGCATTTTTGACTACTACTAACACCTTTGAATCAATCTGTGAAACTAAAAATCAAAATGAGCCTTGCAGCACATGTAAGTGAGATTTTTCGAAGAGCCACACACAGTCCCCGTTCAGACCAGTACAGTACATAAAGGGTGTGTTGTTAAAAGAGACAATTTTACCAACCAGCCCCAATGTTTGTTAAGTCACTTCTTTTTTCAGTGATGGCCTGCTGACCTATATCGGCTTTCAACGACGTATACTCTACTAGGTTGACGCCAACAAGCTGGTTGACGAGCTACGCAATGATCCCGAGCGCAGAAAAAATGAACGTATTTGGACAGAGAATGTCTCCGGATCCATGACCCCGTATTCCACGCGATATGCCAGCCGTGAGGAAATACCTAAATTCAAGATACCCGAAAAAGGCGCGCCGGCGGAGGCAGTGCGTAGAATGCTCAGGGATGATTTGGACTTGGATGGCATTCCAAATTTGAACATGGCCAGGTCGGTGGCATAGCTTCGTCCAGGGTTTTCTTTAATTGATTTTTAATTTTTAATTTTGTCGTTCGCTTGAGAAATTGTTCATTCAAGAGGGGGGCCCTTGCTGATATTATGCTAACCGGAGTGTTTGGATTGGGATAGTTTTGTCGGCACTTTTATGGAACGCGAGGCTGAGCAGCTTCTATCCGAGAATATCAGCAAAAATTTGGCTGACGCGGATGAATATCCGGCATTAATGGAGATGCACGCGCATTGCGTTTCAATGATATCTAATCTCTGGCACGCGCAACCGGGAGAGCGTGCGACTGGGTCCGCAACGACCGGGTCTTCGGAGGCTATCCACCTGGGTGGGCTGGCAATGAAAAAACGCTGGCAACAGAGAAGGAAAGATGCGGGGAAAGATATATCGAAACCCAATATCATCATGGGTGCGAACGCACAGGTTGCACTTCTCAAATTCGCTAGGTACTTCGATGTGGAGCCGCGAATTTTAGATGTCTCTAAGAAGAGCCAGTTTAGGCTTGATCCGGACCTTGTCAGAAAGAATGTAGATGAGAACACAATTGGTATCTATGTTATTTTGGGAAGTACGTACACTGGCCACTACGAACCCGTGGAAGAAATATCGAAAATTCTGGATGAGTATGAAGCGAAAACCGGTATAGATGTGCCAATTCATGTCGATGCAGCAAGTGGCGGGTTTGTTGCTCCGTTCACATACGCTCAAGCTGGAGGCCCGAAATGGTGATTACCTTTCTGACTGTCGAAACAAGAAAGTTTAAGCTAACAACTTATGCATAGGGACTTTGCACTTCCTCGCGTGAAATCTATTAATGTATCTGGCCATAAATTTGGCTTGGTATACGCGGGCCTTGGGTGGATCATTTGGCGGGATAGGGCATATCTGCCAGACGACCTTGTTTTTGAGCTCCATTACCTTGGTGGAACCGAAGAGACATTTACTTTGAATTTCTCCCGACCCGGGATGCAGGTTGTAGGGCAGTACTACAATCTGATCCGGCTTGGCTTTAACGGGTATCGTGAAATTATGGAAAATTGCCTAGCAAATGCTAGATTGCTCAGCACGGCACTCGAGAAGACAGGATGGTTCCTTTGCGTCAGCGACATCCATCGGAAGAAGGGGAATTTCAACCTTGAGAAAGTCGAAGGTTTATTGAAATATAATGAGGGTGAAACATCAGCGGAATATAATGCAGGTTTGCCGGTAGTCGCTTTCAGGTTCTGCGATGAGTTTCAGAAAAAGTACCCGCATGTGAAACAGGATAGTGTCAGTTTATTGCTTAGATCAAAGCAATATATCATTCCAAGTACGTTCCTCATACTTTCTAGTTGCTTCAGGGGCCCAATTACCTTAAACCGCGAAATAGTTTAGAGTGTATGAAGCTGACAAGGTGGAGCACAATCATAGATTACCCACTTCCGCCGGTGGAGGACAAGACTGAAATCCTGCGGATAGTTGTGCGGGAAAGTATGTCGGCAGATCTCATCGATCGCCTTATTGCAGACATCGTGGCTATCACTGAGAGGCTCATGGTCGCCGAGCCGGTGGATGTGGCAGCACTTCAAACAGGACCTACCTCGGTCGCTAGGCGACGAATGCTTTCGAGACAAGGTCATTCAGCAAAAGAAAAGGCTCCAAAGAGAGGAGTTAGAAAGCACAACCACAAGGGAATTCACCGAGGCGTCTGTTAGCATGGGGTGTATTAATTTTCGCACTCCTGGGTAAAGAACACAACTCGAGAAACAAAAATCCACCATTGGCTCCATGGGCTTTTGCTGTTTCTCATGTTTGTTCGGGTACCTCATGGAAACCAATACATGTAATAAATAATTGGGAGACTGTGTAATAAACGGAATGTAACTTCGAATATATAAATTATTTGGTTTTGTTGGTTAATTCTATACATCTAGTGTACGGAGCACTCCTTAGAAGTTCGAGATGGAGATAACGAAGTAGCATTGGCCCTTTGCCGTGGAGGGTTTGATAAGGAATGGGGCTAAATCTGCTTTCGACCTAGCGCAATCTCCAACGTTATCACCAAGAGTTGTCTTCTTAGCTGCTTTTCTCTTCCAGTCCCAAACGTCAACAGAAAACGGATACCGTCGCAAAGCTTGGTTCGTTTCAAAATATTGAGATCCGGCTAGCGACTCGGCCAGTATGTCAGCTGGTAGGAGTTCCCGCGCCATGCCACTAACAGCTACCTAAACCAGCTCTCCCTCGTCGAAGCCGTTTTCCTTGAACCGGGTGGGTCGGCCCCAACCCCCATCCGACGGGGTATTTCTGAGGGGGCGGCGGTTCGCTCGCAAACCTCACAGAGACATTGCTCAGGCCCTGAGTTAACAACACCTGTTCGAACTTTTCAAAAGAGTATACAGAGAACACAGAACAGGCTACATAGAAGAAAAGAAGAAGAAGAAGAAGAAGAAATTCATAACAACCATTATAGAAGGACTCCAACTTCAGAACAAAGGGTGCCATATTGCGGTTTCTCCTCAGGTACCAAAGTTCTAATAATAGTGACTTCGTCCTTCGCATAGAGCTAAAGTTCAGTCTGGAATCTGGAGCCGTGATATAAGCCTTAGTACCTCCTGGATTCTCTGCATGGCTCTAGACCTGGGAGCGGGAGAGGACAACAAACGAAATGGGCCATGTTACGGTAGGGTAATAAATTTCACTCCCTCCCCATTCGCCGGGAGATTCCTGGCCAGGCTTTGCAGCGAGTCAGAGTGCCGAAATCCTGGGGCCCAAGCGACGCAGATTGGTCGGAGGTTGGAGCACATGACAGTTTGTTTGATACGCACAATGATGTGTTCGCTGCCCTATCGGTCTGTACTATGGGTATTAACATGTTTAGCCGTAACCTCTCGGGGCCCGGAAGATCGCCAGGATTTCGTATAATCGCCTCCATCTTCCACATTTTTATCTTCTTTTCTATCAGCCAACCTCAACCGCCTCATTCTCCGTTTCCGCTCCTGTCTACTTGCCGCACTTTATTTTTCTGGCTTCATCCTTTGCGGTGGATTTGGCAATTGGATAAAGGAGACCTCTTGGCTTTTTCCCCGTTTTATTTTAATTTGCCCTAGTTTTCGTTTTCATCCCCGCATTGCCTCCGCTTTCTTATCTGGGATAGTGGGATTTGGGAGTCAGGATATTCTTATCATCTCCACCATCAATGTGCTGATATCGCTTTTCGATCTTCCTTTTCATGATACTTTACCATTTTTCATCCTGTTGCTAACTTCGAAATTGTGTCCCTAAGGTCACTTATTATACACTTGTTCCGCTGATTCATATTATCATTTTTGTTTCGTTTCTAATGATTTCCTGTTTTATTTGTTCTCCACAGTTACCTTGACTGTCTAATATCTGTTTAATCATTTCTTCCGCTGTGCTCTACTTTCAATGTGAGTTGGGTGTGTATTTTGGAGAGGCTTATTTCCTCATATCGGCATGGAAACTGCCCCAACTCGACTGTCCACATTGTCTAATAGAGCTGTACAGCCAAAAAGGTGCATTCCTAAACCAGGGTCACAAAGCCCGCCAACAATTTCACCTGGGGGGATTCCAGCTTCTCAGTCTGGTAAACAATCCGTTGGCAAGCTGCCCAACCACACCGGGGGTGTTAGCAAACCAAAACAGTCGAAAAGTCGAAATGGTATGGACTTTCATTCACCTAATACTATTCCTATAAGAATCCTCACCAGAGATCAAGGCGAAATTGTGCAGGCCGGCAGCAGCAGCTGACCATTGTTTGACTGGTTGACCAGGGTGTGTGACATGCAAATCGAAGAGGCTCAAATGCGATGAGACGAAGCCGACATGCCAGCAATGTCATAAACGAAATGTTACATGTGGAGGCTATAAGAAGGACTTTAAATGGAGACCATTTGAGGAGACTAGTTTCACAAACAAATCTGCTCCTAAAGGAAAAAAAGGTTTATATTTATACCAAAAATAGCGCAGATATATCTTACGTTTTTACTGACTTTACATGTGAATAGCTCTCCTTAATACACCGCCGCCTTCTTCCGCAGTGCCTGCTCGTAAGCCAATTTGCTCAACACTGAGCCCGCAAACTCCTTACAATTCTAACTCGCCTGAGGAAGATGACGCAGAAGAATGCCAGAACCAGTACCCTTCCTTTGAGGGTATAGTGTCTCTTTCTTCATATGATAGTTACCCACCTGATTTATTTACGTCACTTCTAAGCCTACGGGATCATTACTTGGATGATTATTATTGTGCTGAAATTGTACCTGATTCATCATTAATTCCATCGCCTAAATTGCCGGAAAGTACCCTGGCGAACGATATCATGGACGTGCTGGAGAATCATCCTTCTGAATGGTTGTCATCCTCCCTACCGCTCTCTCCGGCTCTCGTCAGTCTCGATGATGAAGATGTGGAGGAGATAGTTCAGCCTTCCAATTCTGAGTTCAATTCTGAGATCAACTTGCCATCAAGTTGGGGTGCCGCCTCCGCGTCAATTCATTACGTGAGAGACTTTCTGAAAAGGCCCATACCTTGTGAACCATCGCTACTTCCGGAGTCTCCAGCGATGCTCCTATCTCGGTATGACAGACAGACCTGCGGGATTCTATCAGTGAAGGACGGGATATCTGAAAACCCTTGGCGCACTTTAGTATGGCCGCTAGCAGCAGATTGCCCTGCACTCTTCCATGCAATATGTTGCCTGTCTGCATTCCACTGTGTCAAAGAAAACCCTCGCTTGAGAGTCCATGGTATGGATCATATGCGGCAGAGTATGAGTATGCTGGCCACGGGAATTGGAACTATGAAGACAGATGAAGCCTTAGCTACAACCCTTGCGCTTGTATTTGCAGAATCCTGGGACCGGCACATCTCCACTGGCGTGCAGCATCTTCGAGGGGCGCGGGTTCTCCTGAATCAGGCTGTGGCACATCAACGTCAGCGTACTAATCCGTCAGCAAAGGACATAGCGCGCCTACGCTTCTTGTACAATACTTGGCTGTACATGGATGTTGTCGTAAGACTCATCTCGCTGGAAGACGGCGATTTTGATGAAGCTTCATTGCCTCATGATATAACTCCTTATCTTCCATACTCGCTGGTTCACGAGGTCGATCCTCTGATGGGTTGTGCGACGACTTTGTTTCCACTAATAAGCCGTGTTGCTAGTCTGGTTCAGAAAGTCCGCACGACCAAAAGTAACTCCATACCCTTAATATCACAAGCTTTGGACCTTAAGACTCTCATTGAGCAGTGGGAAGCCCCAAAGTATTTCCAGCCACCAGAGGATCCAACTTCAAATGTCCAGCATAGTTTCCAAACCGCCCAAGCGTATCGCTGGGCGACTCTCCTGTATCTTCACCAAGCGGTTCCTGAGATCCCATCTGAGTCAGGTGCTGAACTTGCCAAGCGTGTTCTTGTGCTATTAGCCACGGTCCCGCCAAGTTCTCGAGCAACAATTGTCCATATATATCCACTATTTGTCGCAAGCTGCGAGGTAAAAAGTGAAGAAGACAGGAACTGGGTCAAGGAACGGTGGGCGGCGATGCAGTCGAGGCTAATGATTGGAAACATCGATAGATGCCTTGAGGTTGTTCGGGAAGTATGGCATCGCAGAGACGAGTTCAGTCGGCAGAACATGAGCTCTCCACGAACATGCTTCGTGCAGCCTGTGGATACAACCAAAAGGAGAAGCATCTATGGGGCTGGTAACAGCTTCGCTGTGGAAGAACAATTTGATGATACGGAGGAAAACTCGGCAAGATTCGAGCTGTCGGACCAGGGGCCTACGAGCAACTCAGCGAACGCCAGCTGTGAAAAATTCAAAACTTCGCATTCGCTCTCATCGCCACCACAGGTACCAGTTAGCCCAATTAGAAGAGGCTCTTTTATTCCCGGATTGGATAATGTGGACATCGAGAGTACTGTACGGGGAAGATTGCATTGGCTTGGGGTGATGAAGGACTGGGGTTGGGAAGGTGTGTTACGTGCACGATCACTAAATGTTGAACTTTTACCGCTTTTACCATCCCATTTACTTTTTCCAGATATTGGACTATCCTAGTAATGAGAACTAACTTTTACCTCACTCAGTCCTTCTTGGTTAATCCAGTGGCGCGGAAAACACTGATATCATCGCCCTATCGTCGCTGGTATATTAGGCCACTCTCTGCCAGGCCCAACTCCAACATCTGCTGCTCAACGACTTTCCTTCTCGGAGTTCACGGATGCTTATACTAATCCTCGAAAATTATTCTGCTACTTTTTGTAACCATATTACGCTATTGCTCCTTAATTTATCGCACTGTTGCCCAACCGAACTATGACAACGCATATATTCCGCTACATATTACACATTGGACCCTCATCCCGAACACAATAATCTTCTGGAGATACCGGTGGCTTATAAACCCTGTGCTTTATCTATTTCTCAGCCGTCTTTTTCCGCTTTTCTTCTGAACAAACTTCATCCGACCGTGTTTTTGGTCATTTTCTTAATCACCGTTACGAATAAAATTCCTCTGGGCACTTTTGGAACGGGCGCTAGTGTATTGTTTGAAATTCCACAAAATTATTTTTGTCAGACACCAAAGATTGAGCACGAATATGGGGGGGGAAATTTCGTATGCACCAGCATATACTTTCGTTCTAACCTCCTATTCCGCCCGTCGTCTCCCTTTTCTCTTTTATGTTAATTTTTAATTGCTATTTACGATGACACGAAGGAGCTTTATTTGGCTTCGCTTTTTCTGGATGGAAGCTTATTACACCTTCTTTTTCACTTTTTTACCTCGTTATCGGATTCAAACGTTCTCATTATGGCTTCAACGCAAGTTTTTTCCCCCTTTCTAATGTATGCTCTTTCGCTGGGACACTATACCGGATCAGAGGAGGGCGGTGTTAAACCAGGGGGGGGGGAACCCGCATTCCCGGCATAGCAGGCAAACTGGGGTGTTCTGTGAATATTTACTCCATATTGTTGCGCTCATTTCATTTGCGATTTTGGATCTCCTACTGCTCCATTGTTTTTTGAGCTCGTTTCCTGGTTCTGGTGATCATTAGCTAAGCTTTTTTCTTAATTTCCATTCTGATTAACAAAATTGCTGTGAAACAAAACAATTCATTTTGCTTTTATTTTGATATTTTAAACTTTCCTTTTTCTATTATTCGAAATGCAGCTGCAACATATCCAACACTAATTTTCTTCCTGAGAAGCCCATATTTCTCTGCGATCGGTGAGGGTAATTTGCTTGTAACCAAGCTCAGATTGAGGTGTTCCTCGAGACGTCTGCCGTTGCCCAATGTGTGACTTATATGTTCTGTACCTTGGAAGCAGGCCAATTATCTCGTCGTACTTTTCAATGGAAGCCATGCGTCTACATACATCTTAGCCCCAGTTGCTGCTGGTGATCCACGGCCTGGACCCCTTTCCCTCTGGAAAGGTTCTTTTCAAAAACCAATCATGTGATCATTTCCCAACGGCCCTGTCCTGTGTACAACACATGGCTTATAGCCTATTGAAATTTTTATGTACCCCGTCGTGGCTCTTGATAAACTACTCATTGCAGCCGTCTCATTACCTATATGAGCAGTTTATTCGCTGGCGCTGCTACCACATTCTTCGATTCTCATGCATCATCTTCAGGTCAACCGTGCTTTTTATTATTCCATTTCCAGGGTTGGAGCGCGCAGCATCTGCCAGTCCCACCTCATTCTCTTGTGGGTAAGAAGCCCGTTATCGACAATTATAGCCCTGTCATACGTTGGCACCTCCGGGAACAAGATGCATCGTAGCCTGGCTCGACTGGCGTGCACGTCTTGTATTCCCAAATGCATTTGTTGTCATCATCATACAACTGTAGTTAATATGCAGATTTGGATTCTGCCGCAGCCCTCTGTGATGTTATATTGGACTTTAGTTTATCACCTTCTATCCAAACATGAAATCTCCGTAGATAAAATCTAGTATCTAACGCAATTGGTGCGTCGAAGCGTATTGGTGGCCCTTTTTTATCTCAGCATAGATTGTTACACACCAGTCCGCACTGCCATGTCCCGATCCGGATGACACTGGCAATAAACATTCCACCCTTCTGGCTGCCAGGGGTCGGATTTCCATTGCATTAACAGTGTGTGTCGCTGAGACTTATATGTAAATTTTCGAAAAATTTGTCGCGTACTTGAAACGCTTTCCGTGTAATCGTAATGGAGTCTCCTGGAAATGTGAAAAATTGGATAGAAAATGGTTTTGGTTATCATCAAAGATAATGATGAGGACAAGTAGTCCATTCATGATTCGTAAAATCTGTATAAGAATGTGGAAATTTTTCGAATGAAGAGAGAGGGAGAACAGGCGAGAAGGGTATTTATAATTCCAATAATGAGTGAGACAAAATAGATCACCACAATTCCACGGAGATACTGTAGATTCATAGGGCTAGAATCCCCGACTGATCTTTTCTCAGGGTATCGTAAGCTCCAGTCAAATGGCAACATGCGTAGATAGCCCAGAGCGGACTTGCAAATATTCTTTCCCTTTGATAATTAGCGAGAATTCTCTGACACCCACACTCTGAACTTCATGATCATATCCCTAATCTCACAGCCTCCGTTTCTAAAATAATCAATCAATCCACAGGGACATTAGACAGCCTCCGTTTCTAAAATAATCAATCAATCTACAGGGACATTGGAGTCAACGCGATGCACTGTTAACATATTTACCAGATATGACGTCACTCCTTGGTGCTGCGATAAGATAAAGCGCTAACCGCAAGAAGAGAACATTTGCACCAAAAATTGTTGGATCTCGGAAATATCCTGGAAGAACACTTTGCTGCATTGGGTAAAACTGTCCCCAAAACTGTACAATTTCAGCACTCTTTTCTTGGAGGCAGCAGGCAGAAAAAAACTTAGGGGAGCTCAGGATAATTGGTGTTAAACTGCTACCTCTGTAACACCGACGGCACATCGACAGTTTTTCAAGGCCGGATGGACGCGCGAATCAAAATAATTGACTAATCAGGATTAAACGCTATCAGGAGAAAAGAGAAGCAAACATTTCCCCACACACTTGCCCTGCTATATCTGATGCCCTGATTTGTATCAAATTTACCCCGCGCGCCAGCCAGCAGGGTAGGTGTCGCTCTGCGGCTGGAGTTGAGGGGACATCAGCAAGTGTCAGCCTTAATAATTGCCTCTGAGCAGGCGTATGATCTCCTGGGCCTTAGAACAACGGACCTCAGCGTGCTTAGACCAAGGGCATGTTGCATAAGCCCCAAACTGCTGCTTCCTGTCCCGCGCTGCGTTAGTAGTATATAATCTTCGACTCTGTCCTAATAGAGGAGTTAAAATATCAGTTCGTTAGTATCTCGAGTATTGACGTAAGCCGCCTTGTTGCTAACTTTACCCACCTTTGGAAGGCGAATATCAAAGTATGTGTATATAAAAGCTCCTTGAATAATAAAGCGTGGTGTTTTCATTTTATATTCCGATGCTCTCTGTATTATTTTTCTCCTTTCCGCAGGGATTTTTATGTTCCTAACCTGAAGCCTCAGTCAGAACGCCAGTCGAACGGAGCCAAAACAGTCCGTCCAAGCCGGTTGAAAACACAATGACTACCCCAATCGCATTCAAATATCATGAAAAAGCGCAGTGGACCATTAAACCGCCATTGATTGCAAACGAAAACGCCTATCTTGGAGACGTATTTTCAAGGTAAGGAAGGCCGGTCGTCTCGCTTCCGCACCCTGAACAATCCAGAAGTACTCCCATTGCAGGCATTCCACACCATCGGGCATCCAACATCCACTGACGGTAGCCACATACTATGTGGGTTTTTAAATACAAAAAGTGAACCAAATAACCCCGAGAAGCCCATATCTTGCGGCTTCTACCGACTCGAGAAAGGCACACCGCTGGTATATACTTATACATACGATGAAATGAAGATCATCCTGGAAGGGGAATTCGAGATCTCTGACGAGACAGGTCAGAAAGTCAAGGCCATGCCAGGAGATGTGTTTTACTTCCCCAAAGGTTCCACAATCACGTTTACCACACCATCCTATGGTCTAGGATTTTTTGTGAGTTTTTCCTGGTCCCAATTGTTCTTGCGATGCCATCCTTGAACAAGCTCTCTGACTGGTTTGTTGTTAACATATTTCCTTGTAGACCGGACAGCGCAAAGTGGGCAGCGCTTAGGGAGGTATCAGCCGCGTGTGTCATAATTACCAAGCTGTTAATATCAAGATATAAAAAATCCACAATATGAATTTGAATCCACAATTTTTTTCTTCTTTTTTTTTTTTTTTTAATTTTAATCACTTTTTATATATAATTTTGAATTTTCAATTTATTTTTTTGCGGATCTGCTGTTACATATTTCTTAATTTTCGGCCCGCAGTCAGCAGCTCATCAAAAACTCACAGATAATCCTAGCAAATACTACGTGCATGGTATTCCGTATCTGAACTGATAGTATCCACAGGAATCCAGCAGGCGCAACCAGAACAAGCTGAAAAGACGTATGTTTATGGAGCCCTCTGGTATCTGGATCACAGAAGATACGTCCTGCGAAACATAATTGGCTTTTAATCTGCTGTACGAAATCCTGGGAACCCGGTTTTTAGCCTTTAACTCAGCCGTTGCTGCAGCAACGGCGCCGTATTTAGTGTAGTTACAGGCTCAGCAAGAAACCGCTACCCAAACTCCTCTACCTCATGAGCCCAGAACAAACTCCCGTGCCCGCTTTCCATGCTGCTACTGTTAACTACTACCATTCCGCATCCAGAGGGCCTTATATTTTTCCTCCACATACTCACAACCTACTCTCTTCTCCGTGCCCTGAAATTCATTTTTTCGCCGTTGTGTAGCATTGTGAGCAACTTCTTGGCCTTCTGGTCGACCGTCCTTTGCCTCGTTGACAGCTTGTTGGCGCGGGGTAAATAACGTCACCTGCGGACTATCAACACTGCCCGATAGCTGACAAAATACAACCAACTCTCCTTCCACTGCCAGCGCTCAATTCGATTTCGCATTTCAGCTGAGATGGCGGTTAATATCCCTCCATCTCCTGCTGGAAAGCAGGACTTGCGCATTCCTCCACCCCTGCACACTCGTTCTGGTAACGAACTCTACGACCGCCCGCAAACGCCGACTCAATGCGGTTTCACAAGCCCCTTCAGCACCCCTCAGGGGAGTCCAAGCAAGAATCGTCTTCCTCCAGGTGCCACAGATCTTCCCAGTGTGTTCGATCATGCGATGAAACTCGCGCCGCCTTCTCCGTCCAAGTTAACACTCAATGCGCCGTCGTTATCCCCAGGCAAAGATTCCGTCGTAGGCGCCAGCGACGATCTAGTGTCGTTCAGTGAAAGTGTCATTCACAGTAAAGACAATGTGAACCAGACTAGGAAATCAAATAAAGAAAACACACCTCCTGGCGCGCTGAGATTTAGCAGAGACCCTGCTGTCAATACAAATCAAGCAGCGGTGTCGCGTCAAGAACCATATCAAACCAGAGAAGCCAGCAGAAGGGGTCAATCACACTTACGTGGCCTCACAGCAGAGGAACTGGAGAAGTTACAACTTCCAAATGTGAAACGACTTGCGAATGTGACCCAACTTTGTCAGTTAAATCTATTGTTTTATGCTTGTCGTGTTAGAGATATGAATTGCTTACTGTTCCTGTTCATTTGGTGCTAGATTTCCTTGATTATTACTTTGATATCCTGAGTTACGTGCATAACCGCCAGACGCGACATGCTCAGTTTAAAGCTGCATATCCCTCACCACCAGAAACCCCTGCTGAAGAATATGAGCCCGCATTACAAAAATACCTTGGTCGTGAGCGTGCCAATCTCCGCAAGCGTCGGACCAGACTCCGGCATAATGACTTCCAAATTCTCACCCAGGTGGGACAGGGTGGATATGGTCAAGTGTATCTCGCCCAAAAAAAAGATACCCGTGAGGTTTGCGCGCTGAAAGTGATGAGCAAGAAACTGTTATTCAAATTGGACGAGATTAGGCATATTTTGACAGAAAGAGATATCCTTACAGCTGCCAAGAGCGAGTGGTTAGTGAAACTTCTGTACGCTTTCCAAGACAATGATCAGATCTATCTTGCTATGGAGTACGTTCCTGGAGGTGATTTCCGCACGCTGCTCAACAATACCGGTGTCCTTCACAATCGCCATGCCCGCTTCTACATTGCTGAAATGTTCTCGTGTGTCGATGCATTACACGTCCTTGGATATATTCATCGAGACCTCAAGCCGGAAAACTTCCTAATCGATTCCACTGGGCATGTGAAATTGACGGATTTCGGATTAGCTGCTGGAATGCTTAATCCTGGTAAAATTGAATCTATGCGTGTCAAGTTAGCTGAAGTTGGCAACACAAATGTACCCTTTGGTAGACCGATGGAGCAGCGTAGTGTAGCAGAAAGACGAGAAGGATATCGCTCACTACGACAACGTGAAGTTAACTATGCGAAATCCATTGTCGGATCTCCCGATTACATGGCTCCAGAAGTCCTTAAGGGTGAAGAGTATGATTTTACGGTTGACTATTGGAGTTTAGGCTGTATGCTCTTCGAGGCTCTTGCTGGATACCCTCCATTTGCGGGAGCAACTGTCGACGAAACCTGGCAAAATCTCAAGCGGTGGCAGAAGGTCCTGCGTAAACCGCAGTATGAGGATCCGAATTACTTCCTGTCCCGGCGCACCTGGGACCTCATCGTTCGCCTGGTAGCTGCCAAGGAGCAAAGATTCAAAAATATCAAGGAGATCCACGAGCACGAGTACTTCGCAGAGGTGGATTTCAATGCTTTGCGAGAGCAGAGAGCTCCATTTGTCCCAGAGTTGGACTCGGAAACAGACGCAGGCTATTTTGATGACTTCGGGAGTGAGTCTGATATGGCCAAGTATAAGGAAGTGCACGACAAACAGAAGGCTCTTGAGGAGATGGCAGATAGAGAAGACCCAATGGGAAAGGGGTTATTTGTTGGATTCACCTTCAGGTATGCTTCTTCGCAGCCTTTCCTAATTCTAACCGCGCACTACTTAAATCTAGACATTCTAACGATTTCCACACATAGACATCGCAAACCAGCCGTCGATAGCGATGGCCGGAGCAGTCCTCGGAAACCCATCCTCACTGACGGCGGCTTTGGCACCATCTTCTAAACGTATATGATAAACTATTCACTCCTACTACTCTCGACGTAGAGTTCCTGCATTTTACCGCTCTTGTTTTCCTCATTGGCAGATTCTGTATCTCCCGTTCAGTTCAATTCTTTTCCAATTACAGAGCTGGCTCGTTTTCATTCTTTGACCACTTTTCCAATCCCACACCCTGAACGGAGTCGCAAAAAAATGCGGTCTTGATTTTTACTACTCGTTATATATTTCCTTCCCCTTTATCAAAAGCTGCCACCCCGCGAATGGTTTGCCACTTTTATCTCCCATGTAATGAGCCAACCGTCCAATTTTCCAAACTTCGTCGACTGAATGTTCTGGTTCCTAGTTATTTTCGTGCTGCCATCCCCGGTCTGAGGGAAAGTAAAGAGATAGCTAAGCGGGCATCAGCTACTTGGGAAACCGACGAATAGAAGGAAGAAACAGAATGTACTTTCAGAGAAGACGCGCAATACTCACCAGGCCTGCTGCTGATAACCGTGGCCATCTACGTTTCCGACTGCACTAATTTTATACTCTGGAGCCAGTTTCTCTCGTTGCGTATTTTATGCCCTTTATGCCTTTATGCGTGCTCTCATCGTCAATTCTCCCTTCCTTTCCGTTGCGCTCTCTTTTAATTGTTTCAATTGGTGGTTGTCCTAGTGATCTTTACCGCAATCACACAGACTAAACCCTTTCTTTTATATCCTTTTTCCTTTTTTGTGTATGTGTGTCCTTTCTTCAAACTTTTATGTTTTACATCTGATCATGAGCGCTGGGTTTTATCTTCCTGATAAGTTTTATTTGGTTTTATAGCCTCCCCCCGGTTTGGCCTATCCTGAAACCAACCGGGACCCGTAATTGTCCTACCAGTGTATGATGTCTATCTTTCTCCTTTCTATTTCTTACTGCTTTTGTGCTGTTTCGCCTGTTGTTGTTTCATGCTATGGCCTTACAAACATTATTTTAAACTACTTTTGCATTGTTTACACGACTTCTAGTTTCATGTCAACTGATACTGTCCCGGTCTGTCTGGGTTTAATTCCGTGGGCTTTCACTGAGACTTTTTCTTCTCTTTAATTTGTCTTTTCTTTTCTTCATTTTTTTGAGCTTGCTTCTCTGTTTCTGCCGCGGTGCCCAATTACAGACACGCTGGTCCTATTTTCTCCCTACATACGCAGTGCCCTTGAGCAATAATGACTGCCGAGTGGGACGTGCTGTGGAAGAAAAGTATGGTTACCCCTAGTTTTTACCAACGCTCTATATATAGACTACGTGCAAATTGTATGTCTGAGATTAAAAATGAAAAATAAATAAAAAATAAAAATAAAATATGGCTTATCTGAGTTGAGTTGAGTTGTCTTGCATATATAGTTTTTGGTGTGTTTCTACACAGGAGGTTAAACGGGATTGAGGCGTCAGGGATACTTCTATCTGATTGAACGATGTCTCAGACAGCATGTAAATAACTTGAATATTGATCAGATGCCTCTTGGTTAAGTAGGGTGGAAATATATATGTAGGGTAGTGTTACATGTTCCTGTCGCGTCAAATTCATCCATAGCCAGATAAAATAAATATGATACAGATAATGCTTATTTCTTTTCTTTTCTTCTTTTTTTCCCTTTTTTCTTTTAGACTATGCGTTCATTTATGCTCATCTTCATGCCGCGCGCGTACCTTCGCTTGATACCCAAATGTGTTAGGCGTTTGATGTGCGGTGTGTTTGCTTGTTCTGATGATGTTAATAAATTCGACAATCACCCACGCCAAAGAACATCATAATAAGTATTTTCCTTTCGTGGAAAGTAACATCGTAGCCAAAATTAGATATGTGATAAATGGCGAAGGGGGGATTGATTCGTAAAGTGTCGTGAGGATTTCTCCATGCCTGATTCTCTATCGCTATCCCTCCTCCAGGCGGCCTCTCCACGAGGCCGCCTCACACAAGCTCGCGTCGTCCACGTTTTCAGCAGTAGGCGCTCGCTTGCGTTTGCCCTGCTTATTTCGGCGATGTATCCGCAGGAATTTCGCGGACGAGTTTTAGAATCTCGGACTCATTATCGCCAATAACAGCGGTCCCGTTATTCCAATCGACAACCTTTGAAATGCAATTGATCAGCATGCATCGTCACTTCCCTCCAAAATATATCCCCCAAAACATACTAGTATCCGTAGTACTTCATCTTAAAGGGAAAGAAAATAGTTTGTATAAAAAATAATCCAAGCTTACCACAGGCCTTATAAACTTCCCCCCATCCTCTTTCAATCTCCGCAAGGCATCCAACCTATCCCGCGCCCCCTGTACAAGGTCACCAGGCTTCGCCATCGCCGCCCCGCCCCTCGCCTTCGCCACATCCCCGCCCACACCCGCACCCACGTAGTCCAAGATGCTCTTGAGTTGGTCGGGCGTAGGTGGTTCCTCTGTGACGTTTAACTCGAACTCGGATCGGCGGCTGGCGGGAGCGTCCGAGGCTTGGTCCTCGGTAGCAGCGGCGGCAGCGGCGGCATTGGCTTGTTTGAGCAGGCTGAGAACACGGGTGGAGGCTGGGAGGGAGGGTGTATGGAAAAGAGTTATTACATCGAGTGTTTTATGCTGTGTTGGCTTTGTTAGGCAGGTAGGTATAGTAGGGGGATGGGGATGGGGATGGGGATGGGGTTGACGCACGAAACGGAACATTTTGAGGTTCACTTTTGTATGGTGGGGTTAATATTGAGGAATGTATGAGTATTTTGTTTGTTGTTCAGAACTCCGTACAAGGAGGTAGTAGTTGAATCGACAAGTTGCGGCGGTTCATGATTGACAACATCCAAGGCTGGGCGTGAGCTGGACAAAACCTGGGCTACGTCATTCTAGCCTAATGGGGCCAACTGGAGCACACACGCAAATACTAATAGTATCATTTGCTGATATCGCATCAAAAAGATGGGACAATGTACTCTGAAATAGTAATTAATTCGCCGAAATGTATTTCTAAGATTACATTAAATGAGCAGTACGAAAAAACGGGGGGCGCTGGGAGTGAGTATAGCTAACTAAATAATTTCATGATTTCAGAGATAAAGTAGATGCAAAAAAGAAATCCAATCTACCAACACAGCTTGTTCATGGTGCTGCGGGTGCGTATCCAAGATCTATAACGGCTTTATTATTCCCAAAGCCCAATTCACGATTATACCAAACCTTTATTTGCCTGCCGTCGATCGTGAAAATCGCTTTGAAACGGTTACCACGGCAAGCAAAATGAACAGGGCCAATATCGATGTGCTAAAACACCATCGACTGCCACCTGGCACTGCATCTAGTCACGATTCTGGGGCATTTTGCTTGGTGTCCTCCGCTGGAATCACCTTCTCCAGGAACTTCTGCAGGTCCAGAATCTCCATCGGATCCGCTGAATGACCCAAACCGCTATAGTTAGGTTAGCTTTAGCACTCCCCAAGACATAAAATAGTAAAGGATGAAAAAAAAAAAAAAAAAAAAAAAAAAAAAAAAAAAAAAGGAAATGAAATGAAACGAAAAGAACAAAGCCCGAAGTGAAAACAGAATGGCAGAGAAGATAGACATACGAATACTTATTAAACTCCACCGACATCCCGAGCGCCTTTAACTGATCTGCAGACTTCAGGCCCCATTCATACA
>LGRN01000178.1:0-49154 GCA_001883825.1 Emergomyces pasteurianus Ep9510 | reverse complement strand
AAAGTCCTCACCACGTAAAAAAAGTTGAAACCCCGATGTGAGTAAAACGAGGTGACTGAAAAATCCGTTAAACATCGCAGACGTTGTGTAAACCATAACTACGTTAAATAATAGACTTAACAATCGGTTTTTTTTTTTTTTTTTTTTTTTTTTTTTCAGGTTTCAATAAACAACCGACAGAATGCTACCATTGAAACCGCTGTGGAATAATAATATCGCAAAATTTCAAAATAGAATACAGAGAGTCTATATCACAAATCATCAGTGTGCCTCGATCACTTTTTTCTGAGCCTCTAGTTTGAGGGATAATGCAATAAGGCCTCGGGTATGAAGTAATCCAGGGGTTTGCGTGATCTATTCAAGTCGACCAGAGGTTCTTGGGCCGTGTGGGGGCGAGCCGGGAGATGTTACAATTATTTGATAAGATCGGAATACACGTTTCTGTGATCGGCGGGGGTAATTAATCTTGGTTAAATTATATGAATTCGACGGAATCTTGAATGTCGCACGGAGGAAGGATCAATCATCGGGTTATAATTAGGGAAAGCTCATCGATGCAAGAAGTCACAGATCCAGATATGCCCGCAATGCTGTAACCCCTTGGCGGTATCAATGTATGGCTAGTAATGCAATAAAGTTAGCTACACTTAGCAAATACAGACTAGGTTTTCATTGCAGAAACAAAGCTTCGTCACTCAAAACCCCTTAGGACGAGGATGTGAAAAGGACGGAAAATGATGGAAGACAAAAAGGTCTGGTATATGCTCACCAGGCTCTACCATTTCCATCCCCGAAAACTCCGGATTTCCTGCTAAGATTCGTGATAATTCCAATTCCATCGATTTGCTGGCCCAGTTTGACATAAAATCCCATTAGAATTTCACCCCGACGAGTGTCTAGTTCACGAAAAAAAAACGCTTATTAGCATTTTGGATAGCCTAAGCAGGGAGATAAAGCACAAGGGATGGCGGAGTCATTGGATTTACCAAAAACAAACTCGCTACACGTAGAATTTGGATTTCTGTTCCCAAACATCTGGCTCGTTGAATCTTCGTAGCAAAACTCCAGTCCATATATCAGGCCGTTGTGATAGATTTTCACGGAAACTAGAAGCTTCGTCTGGATGAACGCGTATTCTAAAAATAGTTGCTCAGAGACGCTGTCGACAGACTGAGACTTCCCCAGTTTCGTGCCCTTGTATCCTACTTGCCCGTTAGGTAGTTTAGCAGTGGAATGTTTAGATTTGAGTTGAGTAACGTCGTCAACCGTATAAGTGTTAAGGCCCCCGGAATATATCACCAACTTGACCTTCCTGTTTTTCTTAGTGCTTTCGGGGGCATGATGGCGTATCTCACTTTCGGTGAGAGTGATCTGCTTCGGGATGCCGTTATTACCCGCATCTCCGTCCACATATTCGAGATACGACCTGCAGATCTCATCATCGTCCACGTAGATTTCGATAAAGGCAATTCCAGCTGACGAGGTGACTAGTATCTTTCCATTGTCCACGGGCCATACTTGGATCGAGTCGTCAGAGCAAGGCGGAATATCACGTGGCAACCGGAAGCATTGGTGAAATCTAAAGCGAAGGGAATCAAGTCTATGCCAAGTGCATTCGTCTTCGTTGAGGCAGAGTCGTGGACCCTGTGACTTGGTTCGCGTGGAATAAGGTTCTCGAGTTGTGAAGCTTCGATTTAATGAAACTGAATCATGGCACATGACGCCGCTTTCCTGATGGCGACAGCCAAATAGATGGCCAATTTCGTGGAGGTGACCTCCAATTCCGGAGTTAGCAGCTTCCCAATTACTCCCGCACTCATTCCTATAATCAGCAACAAAGTTGACGTCCGTTCGAGTGCAGTCAGTGAAAGCTGCAACCACTTCTTCCATGGCCGCTGGGTAGCTCTGTAATGCATATGAGCCAAAAAGCGCCATCTTAACTTGATCTTCGTTAGAACCACGTGAAACGTGGCCTGTTATTGTCTGGGTTTCTTTGTCCCAGTGGGTGTCAAGTAGTAGTGCAGAGACATATTGCGTTTGACCCCCCCGGGTCCCAAAATAGCGTTTGACCGCTTCAAGTACCACGTCGAAGAGCTCGTTCCCATCTGACTTAGTGCCATCTTGTCGCACCACACTAAGCTTTCTCAGCTCGTCAACAGTTCTATCACAGCGAATAATGTGTATTTTGGCCTCGTTTCTCATCTGGTCTGATCTCGTGTCCCGAAAACTTAACGTTCCAACCTGCCACTCCTCTTCAAATCGGAAACAGCGCCTTCCGAACTTATTTCTGTACATCTGTTCACCAGTAAACGATTGCCACAGATACGCAGCCATTCGAAATTTCCGGATTGCAGTTTCTAATCCATTTCCCTCCCGCGATATCCTCTCAGGAACGGCATCAAAATGGCCCTCAGAATCGCTCCCCAGCACAATTGCCAGCTGGAGGGGAGGTGAATTTACCAATGGTAAATAATTTATGTGCATCCATGAAGAATGGGCACTTGAGCTTTGGATTTTCGAGGATGTGAATTCCAATCGTAGTTTGTTGGGACCCGGGACAAGGTGGACCAAAGCCTTAAAGTGTGACTCCGAGACAGGCCAGGTCATAGGAGGGAATGAGTCTTGGGAGTGGTAAATAGTTATATTTCCATCGACGGAGTGCTGTCGCGCATCTCCAGTTTGGCCATAGATCAAGAGAATTTTTTGATGAACCTTGATCAAAAACATTAGAAATGAGCTGCCGTTTTATAGAGCAAACCGACGCATATTTCAAAAACAACCGCAAAAAAGTTTATACACATACCCAAGAGTTGTCGGACACTGAATAAACCTTCGGCGCATATAGAGACACTGGTGCAGGCCCTCTTCCGGAAGAGGTTGGGGAGAGAGGGTTACCGTTCTAGAATAATGTAAAATATTAACAACTGAAGCTAAATGGTTACATGATCTTGGATCGCACCCATATAGAAGGATGATCTCGGGATATCAAAACTCACAGTGCCACTGCTCCGACTTGACTGTGATCCAATGGGAACAGGTCTCTGAGGAGGAGTCACCTGAGGGGCGTGTCCATTCCCGTTAAATTTTGGGAGGGCAGCCAGGTAGGGAGAGGTTGGGTCGGTGCTGTAGTTATTGAGAAATGACACAGAGGAGCCATGCAAACTGGTGGTAGGGGAGTTGAGAGTTGAAGAGGATTTATCGGGGAGTACATCGGCACTGTGATTGAAGGAGGAAGAAGACGTGGTCAAGCTGAAAGTTGCCTTTGAGCGGCGACGAAAGTCCTTGAAGAAGGGCATTATTGAATGGAATTGGATTCCAGCGAGGATTAAAAGTCGTCCACTCTCCTGAAAACTAGACACAGAATAGATTCATGCGTGGCCTCTATCTGCAATGGAACAGGAAAAGACGGGATTAGTGGGAGGGAAGGGCGGCAGAAAATATCAAGGCAGAAGAAGTGGGAAGGAGCGTGCGAAGAAGAAGAATTGAAACTGTAGGCACAGACAGACGTAGGAGAGGATCTATTATTACGGAGACAGAGCCATCAAGTAGGCTCCCAGCAAATAGAGAGAGCAAAGACTGCAAATGAGCATGCAGCGTGGATAAAATTCGAGAGGGAAGAAGAAAAGGAAGGAAACGAATGTCTAGATGTCCGGAGTGAGAAAAGATCCCACTCACATCAAAACCGAGAGAGTGACGGGATGAGAGATGAAGCTGAGAGAATGGAAGAGAGAAGTAAAGGAGCCTTGGACCTCCAGCCAGCTCTTTGAAACTTTGAAAAGCTAATGGTGGCGATAACAGGTGGGGTTTTCAAGGTTGAATTATACTGGTGAGTAGGTAGGAAGGTTCGGCAGTGGGCCCTTTATTTAAGCCAACCAACCAGCAGCCCCCCAATTAACTAAGTACCTGGTCTGCATGAAAATGGCATTTGTCAATTGACTCCCATACAAACAACACATTTAATACAGCAGGTCAGGCTGCAATTGATGCGGTGTCAAGAAGTCATTCTGGTTGTCACTGATGCTTGATGACGCCCCCCTGGTCCGTTGTGCCACTGGAAGTGTTGGTGTGAGACACGCCAGGCCCTGGACCAGGGGAAGATTTCCTTGTTTTCGCGATCGGTTCAAATGCTGTCATCTCCACAGACATAAGGCTTATTTTATTCCAGAATAGAAACGTGTGGGTTTTTATTGTGGAGCGCCCATCAACAGGCGGGATGGTAGTATAAGATGAGTCCTCTGATCTAAATTGAAATAAATAAATAGAAATAAATAAATAACAAAGTAAAAAAAAAAAAAAAACAAATCCCCGACTTAACTACTATGCAAGCAAAGAAAGAAAATCAAAATTGCTGAGGCCAGAAAGGTTCGTCCAGGGTTTATATAGATCCGCAAATACCATACCAAGCCGCTTGAAAGAGGCCTGCTGGGTGCTGGGTGCCCAGGATGATCGTCAGTCGACTAACTTCCTTGCTGTCGCTAATTTCAGTGCTGATTAACTGAATTGTATTGGCACCTATACTGTAGTATTCCATATGTAGGAGGATATAGAGAGTACGGAGTACTGCACATCAATATTTAATCGCTGGCTGTGTAACCTGCTTTTACAAACCGAGACCCCAGACGAAGTCATTCCCCAACCCAACAGAAAAAATCTAGCAAAAAATCTAAGATCTGATATTCAATCATTTAAAAACATGCCAATCTCTCTTTCCGAAACCATACCACGACACTTAAAACGTTTCTCTGTAATGATTTCCAATGTCGTGTAGCAAGTACACACCTAGCGCATCACAGCGGGCAGTCTTTGTGGAGTAGGACAATATCATTGATGGAACTGGACCTGTGAAAGCTCGGTGACGAAATAATAGAAATTGAGCCGAGCAAATATGAGTGAAGCAATTCCGTAGTTCATAATTATTTCCGAAGAGTATATATTTTAGTACGTTTTGCCCTGTCCATACGTCAAATTCGCGACCGCTACAACGTGAGAAGCCCAAAGGGTATGGGGTGATGCATTCAAAATCCTACTAGCATTATGTTTCTCCTGTGATCTGAGAATGTGCGGACGGTCGAGATATTATCACCTATACTAAACAAAAAAAAGTGAGTTTCGGTGAACTGGAGTGAGAATGGTTGATATATCCGTCAACGCTTCCCTTCTCGCTTCCAGTTTCGTTGTTCCTCTGAAAATGTGAATGCTTTTCTTAATCCTATGAAGTCAGTTATCTCCATGCTGTGTGGGATGTTTGATCAATACCTAATGAGGTATGGGGACCACATTATTCGAGCAAATAGGACACAGGTCTTAATGGTCACGAGGATGGGCTTAAGAGAGGATTGCTGGGCACCATACAGAGTACTTTCAGAAAATTAAAAGGCGACGCATATCACTCTGATTAAATCGACTTCCACTGTGAATCCAATCAATCATCGATACTTATAGCAAACCTCACAATTATTTCACATTCCCTAGTGCGTATTATGCCTGCGAAATTCTCGCCAACAGACGAACTGTATCAGCGTCCCTCAATGAAAGGACTTGGGCAAAGGGTAGAAGGCTGTCGAACAATATCCTTCAAGAAACCCGACATGACATTAGGCAATCGAATATATCCAAATGGATATATCCTAGGCCCAGACTATTCAGCTTCAGACTGAATTTATACAGGAACGATACGGAAAACTTGACAATCTTATCCATAATGCAGGTTATTCTGAGCAGAGAGAGGAAGCCAAAAGCGGCCCATCGCGGTGGGAACGTTACCCTGACCAACTAGACCGCAATATTGTCGACCGAGATCGTGACAAACATATTTATTGTCCACCTCTGGTTGCCCAGCACCACGTATCGCCTTCAGAACTGGAAATCTTGGGAGCATAGCTATGCCATCTGAATGTGGGCATCAAATATGCTTGCGGCCACTAGTGCCAATGTCCTGCGAGAGGAAGGCATCGCCGTTGTGATGGTTTGCGCTGGTTTAACAGCTTGCTTTGGAGGATCGCAAGGACGGTTGGAACGAACGCTAAAACTACGGGCACAAGATTTCCAATACTGGCATTGTTCCATGGTAAACAGTGTCAAATTAAATCCCTTCTAGCCGTGAAGCAAGTCTAGAAGCACGCATTGAAGGAGACAAATAACTTTCAGTCGGAAGAACAATCCTTTTTTTTTTCCATGCCATAATAGTTGAAATGGCACGGAAATGACGATTTTTCTATTTTTCCCTTCTCGAGCGTTTTGGACCAGATATTATTACCGTGAATGGATTCGATCATGTTTCAAGATCAGTAGGACTGAAATAATATGTGGGCATTTGGACGCTGCAAATCCCAACCTGTTTCAAAAGAAAATAATAATAAATAAATTCAAAAATTGTGGATCAAACATACAGGCGAAACTTAGAAGTCTACATACTCGAAACAATCAAAGCCCCTGGCATTGCTTCCGCTGAGGGCATCTTGCCTCCAGGTTATGTCGTTGCTGAAGATGGTTAGCTACTCCAATTTCTCAGATTGACAAAGAGAGTTCTGGTGTGGCTCTTAAAGTCAAGTTATTATAACCAGAATGAAGCATATTCAGGTACTGGGCACCAAGATATTCAAAGTGAAAACGAGACGGGTGAGAGATCTTCAGGTGTAAATAAAGCTTGGTATGATAACGATCAGAAACATGAGTCCTGTCCAGCTGTACTCCGTACTCAGTAATTAGATCAATTGTTGAAAAGTGGCCCCTGCTGCAGGGGGAGGGAGGCCGCAGGATAGCTAGCTATTACCAGATAAGGTCGCGTGGCAGCAAAAACTGGGCTGGAGTAGTGGGCTTCCCTGCTAGGAGATATGCCTCAGCCAGCCAAACCACGAAACCTTCCACAGACCAAGATTGTACAGCACACAACCGATCTCCCTCCTGCGTCCTACCCTTCCACCATAACCGGCCCACAGTGCAGACAGGATATGAACTCCAGCTCTTGTCGTAGTTTATCCCTTTGACCTTGCATACGAGTTTCCCTCTAATTTCTTTCAGACAATTGAAATTATTCAAGGCTTCGTACCACTTCTAAACGCTCCAAAACGGCTGTCTCTGCTCCCCAATCCCAAAATTTCCATCTCGCCAAACACTCTCTTACGTTTAACGGCCTATCACAAAGTCTGACGAGGACTGGCGAAACTACCTAGCTATTGTCACAAAATGTCCGCCACGCAGCCTACGGGCTCAGCAAAGCGGAAAATTCCTAAGCTCGATGTTTCCCAGGTAAGTCAGTTGGATGTGCCTTATGTCCCAGTTCTCCAGTAGCCCGAGTTTTAACATGGGCTACGTTGTAGATATCTCTCAACCTTCAGGACCGTCTAGGCCTAGCAAAGGTCCGCTATGAACGGTCTCATCGCCGTCGTGTCGAGCCACTCCAACCAATCCAGCAGGGTGGGAGAAGTGGTCCTGTCGAAACCGAAGCCATATCAGATTCTTCGTCCGAAATATGTGACAGCCGCTACGCAACGCCCTTTACCTCATCCCCTCTTCCAGCGCCAATTCTTCCTAAAGAGCTCCCCAGGTCATCACGAAGCAAACATGCTGCAATGTTCTTTCCCAGTTCCATTGACAACATTGGTGGGTCCCGGAAGCGTGGCCTATCCAGCCCTACAACCGAGCAGCCTTCCAAAGCTCCACGGATCTCGTGGAAGACCGCAAATGGTCTTCCACAATCGTCCCCCGTCTCCAGTCGCCCACATCACCCATACCATGATATTTCCCGTTCATTTGTTTCGGAATCGGACACAATACCTGACGAGGAACAGTCACCTGTCTACCTACGCCAGACCGACGAAATCAGGGAACCCGAGCTCCCGGCAGTCAAAGTACAGAATATCAGCTCGTCAATGATCAGCTCGTCTCCACCTCGCACTCCACCCCCGAATCGAACCCATTCTGCACAAAATGGAAAAGCAGCTGAGCATGGGGAAGACGGTGCAGATCTTTTGTTATTCCTTGCCAATTCCCCTACACCGGCAATTTTCCGAGGAAACGCGGGCTTACAAGAATTCCCCCCTTCAACCCCTCCTAGCCAACATGCTGTACTCCCTTCGTTGACCACTACACCTGGCGGAGGGGTTACCACCAATTTTGGGACCCCGACGCAGCAGTTCAACTTCGCTGATTTTGTAAATGTTACCCCAAGCCCGGCACAGTTACCGTGGGGAGGACGAACACCAGGCAATTTGTCGAGGACCCCCCGGCCTTCAAAGGAATTGAGAAAACGACTTAATTTCGATTCACTCGCCCCTCCCTTGACTGGAAGTCCTTCGACAACTCGTGAGAAAAGGGGAGCACTGCCCTTACAGTTGGGAGAAGAACTTCGACCTTGAGTGTCTCCATTTCCAGGCTCACCTGTTAACAATATAGCAGTTACCGAAACCTGTATAAAGAACATACGATACCTAAAATCAACTTTGACCTTCGTTAGTCAAGCCAATTTCAAATCCCACCCATTCGTTTATACTCCCCAAACCGGCCTTCAACCTTTTCCTTTTCTCAATATTTTCCTCCTACTCGATCTACGGCCCATTTTTTTTCTCTACTCTTTCGAATGTACACGAAAAGAATTTCCTCATGTTTTCTGCCTTTGCCATTTCATCTACATAGTCCAACCCAATGCTTTGCACAGCGACGACCACGTTTACTCTCTTATGTCACTTCTCTGCTTACTTCTTATGTTTACTGTTCTCCAACGAGTTATGGATAGCGATAACCAAATCAGCTTTTCCGTTCCCTTTCTCCCCACTTTTCTATCAAACCCTTAGAACAAATGTACGATTACATCATACTAATGTGCTTTCTTAAGTTTCTTCTATTTCCCTTACCTTCTTATTCCAACGCCCCATACGTTGTTCTTGATTTGTCAGATTACCTTTCGTATGTGCCCGCGTGTTGGTACTTGCATGTTTGTATACTTCAATCTCCCTACATACTTTTGATGCCAATGCATGCCAGCCACAGTCAAATCGGCACTCCTGAGTCCAATTGACAAAAACAACGTCTCAAACAGGATTCCCAATCATCATTTACCTCATCCCTCATATCCATTCTCACCACTCCCAACAATTATTCATTCTGCCAATATTGGGTCGTAGTACCCCAGTACTTAAGAAATGAATAAGTGGAATGGTACATTGAATTTGCGCGTTGTTTGTTCGTGATACACAAAACGCGAAAAATCGCGTGTGGCGCGCTGTTTGCGTGTTTGGCGTCTATTTCGCGACAGCTTCATTACCATTTTAGGAAATGATCCATAGAGACTAGTGTTATTTTGTATTAGCGTATTTTCCGGATGTGTTTTTATTGGCTACACGTTGCATTTTTTTTGGATCGCAGAATTGAGTTGTTGCTACAGAGTATTTTGATGATTACCCCGTAGTTGGAACCAGATCCAGATGGAGTACGGAGTACTCCCTATTGAATTGCCAACTTCAGTTTTGCTCATCTGGTTAATGTTGCACCAAGGAATATTTTGTCAATACGACGTGGTATCTATCGGACAAGTACGGAGTACAAGGGCCGCCCTTGCTTTGGACGCCAAGACACCCCGCTCTACCCTTGTTCTAGGGTTTTGGGAGTGATGTTCAACGAGGGTTCTTTATTACATTCGCCTTGCAAACACATGAAACCAGCGAAGGGATACTCTAGGGCGCCTTGGGAACCACATTTTTATTGGGGGTTGAAGGCTGGTTGAATTTACTACAACGGCTAACTGTTGTCGGGAGATGCGGGGGTCGACGACTGAGCTGATCGTAGGGCGTCGCTTAATAATGGCGTCTGCGACAGGAGTTGGGGTCGTTCGAGTCTCAAAAGGATGAATGAATGTAGGTTAGAAGCAATATCTACTGGCAAATGATTAAAATTCCACAATATTCGATTTGATCACCCCTCCGAACTACCGTTTGCGTGAATACAAAATAAGCTGGGCGAAGGGCGAACTAATAGCCAGCCCGAATATTAAGCATGGCTGCGCATAAGGAAGAGCCCGAATACCACCTCCTTGGGTCCTTCACGCGGTATTCCAGTGTGAAAACCTTTATTTCCTAAATTCCATATTCTTAAGCCCCCTAGCTAGACCTGTATCTAATTTGAATACTTTAATATATACAGGCTGGACAGCGCGTGTGGAAACTCTTCTGGAATATTACCAGATACCATATGAGAAAACCTTTGTTAAGCTCTCTGAGGTGAGAAACCTCGCTACCTTTTCCCACCTTTAGTATGATTATCGAGTGCCGCTCTCCTAACGAACGAAAACATGAAAGGTCAAGGAACATTCTGATTCTGGACTCGTGCCCGTTCTCACTGCCCGTTCCTTGTCCGCGAACATGCAGATCACCGACAGCCTCTCTATCTGTGAATTCTTAGCTGAGTCTCACCCGAACCTCCCCCTATGGCCAAAAGACCGTTACCTCCGTTCTCTGGCAAGGAGCGCGGTTGCCCAGATGCATTCCGGCTTCACTGCGATTAGATCCACCTACTCTTCCAACTTCGTAGGAAGATATACGGGGAGTATTCCAGTATCTGAAGAGGCGAAGCAAGAGATAGAGCGAATCCTTGTGATTTGGGCTGACGCAAGACGGAAGACGACAGAGCGGTTGAAAATCTTGGGTGAAACGGATAACGGATTTTTGTTTGGCAAATTTGGGATTGCGGATTCGTTTTATTGGCCTGTCTTATGGGTATGTTACTACTTACTCCGTGCATATTTTGCGTTTTCCCCGAGCCGAAATTTTTCGGAATCTCCATCAGAATGGTGTTCACAAGCAAGCTGTCGTCAGAGCTTTGGAATCGCATCGAGCATCCTTGAATCTGTCTACAAACGCGCAAGTTTGATCTAGATTACTAATTATTCAATATGAATGGCGATAACGTCCTTTGTAGCGATTCCGAACTTACAACCTTCCTCTAACAACCGCAGCTCCTGAAGCCGTCATGTGGATGAAGACAATGTGGAATGATCGTTCTATCAAGCTCTTGATTTCAGACTACTTTCGCCAGGCTGAAAATCCCGAATCGTCCGTACCAAAGTACGAAAACATATTCAGGGATCGACACCCAGACATTCAGTATGGATCATTCACAGAGGATTGGGAATTTGTAGAGCCCAAATGAAATGCCAGACACAGGAGACTTGAATCCGCCACATGTTGGTAACATGAAAATGAGGTTGTGGACGGTCCTGTTTTCTAGTTAACCAGCGCAAATAGCGACTTTTCAGATCAATCCAAAATACGTTGCACATTGCCTTCTCCCAACCCTTTCCGTTTCACTGCCAGGGAAATGGCTATCATTATCGGGAGTTTTTTATCTTCTGCGGCGCGAACAAATGTAGATCTAAAAACAGAAAACGAGCAGATTGTTGAAGAGTGTGGCTGACTTCAGGCACAGTCATCTCAAAAGAAAGCAAGACCAGCATTTTCAACATTGCCCACGAGATTTCCAAGCATTCTAATGTTGCATTTTAAGGGCTCGAGAGCACCAAAACTAAGCGACCAATCCGAGGAGCTGTCGGAGGAATATGGCCTTTGTTTTTTTTTTTTTTTTTTTTTTTTTTTTTCTGGGATATATTCATTTGCCAAAGCCTGATATTACCCTCTGATGGCGTTTTAGTTGACAAAACTCAGTGGGATTACGGGCTTCTCAGGATTGTAATGGTAAAACCTACCTGCCCCGTACCCTAATAAAAAGAAGTGAGCGTACTGATACCATAGTGCGATATTCTCGGACGAATGTCTATTTCACTGCCATTTTTAATAGACTGACCTTCTGAAGCCACTGTTCTCCTGGATGATGATCGACTCACGGTTGCAGGGTATTGAGCGCCTTCTACAGCCCAGGGAGAGGTCAGGAATTGTAATATGATTCAAACGCCCGACGGATCTGCCTAACATTCTAAGATGCCAGGGCTCATTGGCGAAAATTCGCCTTCCCAACCTTCGCATTCCCAGCCCAAGTTGGTGGCAGGCAGTGGTGGAGAAATTGGAGTTGTGGGCGAGACGGCCAGGCAATAGGCACATACTTAAGTACTATATATATATATATATATGGAGGAGTTTTGGAGGTAGGCAAGGCGATGGTGCCTTTACGATTTCGAACTCCAGTACGTAGCTGGCCGGAGCCCCCATAAAAACAGAATGCAGGGAAGGTATATCTGCAGGTGACTTGGAATTCAGGAAGTTGAGTTTCAATGTGCGATAATTTTGAAACGATTGATGAAATGCACAGTATATCGAAGCTACCAATCTCTAACTTAACTAGTTAACTAGTTAACGTAATCCACCCCTGAACCGGCCACCCCCCCGAGCCGGCCACGAAAATCGCCACACCTCAACTAACTAGAATTTAACCCGAATTATCTACGCTCAACAACCACTAATTAAATTAAATTAAATTACACTAGGTTCAGGGCATCCTGGTCTTTTATGCTGAAAGCTGCCACAGTTGCTGCAGCGTGATGACGCTCGTACGCGGGTTCTAGGTTCAAAGCCTCTGAGTAGAGTAGATTGATCAGCCAGCTGTTCAACGGTTTGAACAGCTGGAATAATGAGATTTTGAGCTTCATTTACAGTCAAACCGTCTGCTTCTAGAATCCAGTAGATAGATCTACTGTGTCTTTACTTTCCTCTCTCATTTTGAGTGAATATATTCTTATATTTCTTCTTTATAATCACTGCATTCATCATGCTGTATTCATAGCCTTTCATAAACTGATTAAGATCTTTTATCACACTCTGAGACTGTTAAATCTACTTCATTAGACTCTTAAGCTTCCACTTGTGCCTCTGCAGCTGGCAAGAATTCTTAGATGTTTATACAATCTAGAAAGAGCTTGAATTGCTAGATTGACTAAGTGGTGATGTAGAGGTTCGTAGCTGAATATCCAGCTTATTTAAGACCTTGTCAGGGTTAAATGAAGCTATTTTTATAGCTTTAAAGCCACTTTGAATGTTAGAATTCTTAAAGGCCTCTGCACGGGCTGCAGAGTAGACATTTAAAAAGTCTGTCTTTTGAATGACATTGAATTCAAGCCACATTCGCTGTTTAACTAGGCCTCTGTACACGCGTTTCAAGACTGTAAAAACAGCTACATCTAAAGACTGCAGAAGATAAGAGAAATGAGATGACATGCAGAGACATACTACTGCATTATTCTTACATATTTAATTAAATTCCAGCGTCATATGACTCTCGTGACTGTTCAGGATTAGAAGAATATAACAGTCAATTTAACATGAATTTACAGCTGAAATAAACAGCTTTTTAAGTCATTTAATCTCTATTTTATCACTGATTCAGTCATTAGAGCTAACATTCAATCTTCAGTCTTTTAAAAGATCTTTAAATCATTCTTTCTGCAGGTTCTTTGCTTTGAATATAACATACAACAAGAGCGCTCATCCTGACGCGTTTACTGCCTCAATCACAGTGACTCATTTACAAGTATCAGACTGTAGAAGCTTTGTCCGTCTGTAACGCTCACTACTAGTAATGACTTTAGTAGTGACACAGACACTCATTGCAAACCCTGTTTTATTAAAGTTGTAGATATCTTCAAGCACAATGCCGTATTTTATAATAACATTCTTTAAGATTTTAAATCACTTCTTCATCACTCAGTGATCTTTACATTTAACTCAATCATGATTATAGTGTCTTAAGTATTTACTTTTAAGCTCTGACTGGCGTTTAACAAGCTTGTATATTCAATTCTTGTCAACTCAAGAGAGAATTACAGAGAGATTGTCAGGATTCTGAACCGTCAGTAGATAATTAGTCATACACTTAACAAACACAGACTGAGAGAGAAATCCTTGTTTAGCTCGCTCAAGCATCTATTAAACTAAATTATCCTCTTCAATCTGAGTAAATTTAATTGAATTTACATGTAAATTTGTGTGTGCTGACTGGTCATTGAAGCGATCTTGTAGAGTTAAATGTGTAATATTGAATTGACTTGCAGCTTCATGAATTGAAGAGATTTCTTGATTTTTTAAAGCTTTTATCACAAGTTCAATTCTTCCCTCTCTCTCTAGAGAGTTTAAAGCTTTTTTAGAGCGAATTGGTGACATAATTACGCGTTGAAGTGGGTGGGTTGGTAAACTAGAAGATATTTTGAATGGGTGGCCGGCTCGGGGGGGTGGCCGGTTCGGGGGTGGATTACGTTAACTAATATCTTGGTATTATGTAATGTCGAACAGATGCAATTCGGGCACCGAGACGGCGAAGGGAGAGCAAACCGGCCGGAAATCTCCTCGTTGCCACGAACGAGCAGAACTATGTTAGAGCCAGAACTCAATGGTTCCTAATGAGTTATTACAACCGATAATGATTATCTCATCGTTTATGCGGGACGAAAGCCCGATTCCACAAAGTTCCGTTACTTCTCAGTTTCGTAGAACAGAAGATGACAGCCTGTCAAGACAAACTGTCAGCAAGCCAATCGACTGGAGGCAAACATAGGTCCAGTGGTATGGCAGCGAGAAAACCGATTGGTTTGAGCACGAGAGGCTCGAATCCGTCAGAAATAAGGTGGAGTTGAACATTCAGTGAGACTGCTTGCGAATTCTTAGGCTATGGGTTATTGAAGATTTATTGAAGTATCTTTTGTGATAAATCGTTGTAATGTTGAAGAGCCCGCTCAATGAAGAATGCCCAAGAATTGTGTTCATCTGTGGGCGGTTTTGACCAGTCTCAGTTTTTACTGCAGGCCAGTTTCAAAATTGATAATGGAAAGCAGGACTGGAGAGGAAGACAGCTGGCTGGTGGGTCTGAAGGCTGGGACTTGATTCAACAACGGTAGTTGTAGGTAAAAGAGGTTATATTGTTTCACTTTTGTTGATTTCCTCCCCATTTCAGCTTTAACATACAGTCCAGTCCTTATATGCAATTATGTGCTTTTTACATTTTGTGGAAATTCCACAAACATACTAAAATTCGCCAATAGCCCCTTCAAATACTTTGATAGCATTTTTCACGGTACTCGTAGCGCTCATGGCATTTGCGCCAGTAACAATCCTCGAATCGATATGGCTAAAGTCATCGAAATTGTGCGCAGGTGGCAAGTAATGAGCATTGACGGTTTGGGCAACCTCCTCTACCGTTTTGAGGTTGTCGTCTCTGATCTTGTCTATGACCTTCAGCTCAACCTCACCCTTCGTAGGAAAACCCGTAACCTCCTTTTCGTTAAGGAGCAGTCCACCATCTGGAGAATGCAAGCCCGCGAAAATAACTGGGGCTTGGTCAACGGCAGCAATCACCCCGCCACGGTTGTAAACATTTTCCGCGATGGCCTGCAAATGACGAGCGTGAGGAAAGTCATACATCGCACCGTGGCCCCCAGCGGCGAAGAAAAGCCCGTACTCGTGTGAGGACAGATCACCAGCTCTGAATAGCTGGTTTTTCATCTTGTGATGGAAGGGATAATCGAAGCTTTGAAGGATCCGCTGATCTTCATGGGATAGGTTGTGCGGGTCTAACGAATGGGCATCGTAAGCGAACGTGCCCGTCTCTGATGCGATATCGACATCGAAGCCTGCTTCCACTAGTTCGTCGAATGGGTGCAATGCTTCTGGGAATGAGAGCCCCGTTTTCTTCCCATCCAGGTAGAATGGGGGATGGGCGCTGCTCACAGCAATCAAAGCTTTCCGTGGGAGATCATGCATCTTGGTTTACTTGTATGGATCAAAGCGGAGGACGCCAATCGGCAGGAGAAAAACAGAAAGAGCACCTGGGTACCTCAGCCTTCTTATCGAGCGGCGGCCGGGAAGTGAGGCAAAGAGAAACTCGACATTGTCGTCACAGGTAAAGCTTAAGGCTAAACAGAAAGTTAACGTGTGCACGAACAATAACAATAACCTTTGGTGTCATTCCTTTATTGATCATGGGTTCAACTTAATCCATGGATCCTTCTGTTGCACATAGGTGATGATGATTTTTTCAAAGGACGGGGTTGATAATGATATTGGTGCGTTTTATTTTGTATGACGTATTGTCTCGTACGGGGACCGGAATTGGACCTCACAGCTGCAGGGATGTCGTTCCATCCCATGACGACAACGCGAAATGTGACTTAAGGGAAAACATAATTGTGAAACTCTGTCTACTTGATAATAACATTATATCCAGCAACACAAAACTTGCATTCACATGAAATGAGCCTGGGTAGGCATACAAAGCGAATATACAATTCCCGATTCACCCCAGTATTCATCGTGACAGCTCAACCATCGTCTGAGCCGAAGTTGTCATTTTCCGCTTCTGGTTTTATAGTTGTACTTTCTTCCTGAAATCGTTCCGATTGTTTCTTCCATAGGCTAGCAAGGTATTCGGAGCTACTTGCTTCTTCAATGCCCTTATCCTCACGGACCCTGATGAATCTCGGAAAGCGAAGGCTCAGTCCGCGCTCTTCCCTGACCAACCCAATCGCCGCAGTATATGTGGGGCTGAGTGTAATGTCTGCAAATGCCACCTCCCAGACTTCCTGTGGTTGAAACCACACTTCTGCATCATTTCTATAGTCCACGTAGCTCGGCCTCGGAATTATATTATTGCTCCCCTCGGCATACTTCTCCTTGTTAGCTTGATAGAACTTGTCCGTGAAACCAGACATGCACTTTGTAACAGCCTCAAGCAAGCCAGTTTCAGGATTTCGAACTGCAAGCAGGATAGGTGACCACCATTTGGCTTTCCGGCCTTGCCCATGCCAAGCAGCAATAGGAATTAGATCCAAGGTATCAGATGCAGCATTGTAATCCTTTTTCACTTTGAGCCACGACTCGAGTCGCTTATCAGGTTCATAAGTTGATAGTAGAGAGCGCCGACCCCTACTTTTGGCGTTCCCATTCGGTTCAACGGTGGCGAGCGTTGGTAGTACGCTAGTGGGAATTGCTTCAGCAGCTGGCTCTTCTTTGGAGGATTTGGGCTGAATAGCATCATCATCAAGGAGCTTAACCATGAGTCCTTCACATTTGGCATCAGTAGCTTCCTTGAAAAAGTCCAGCACTGCTTCCGAATCAGACGAAGTTGCGTCGATGTTTTTCACCCACGTGAAATGATGTGGGACCTCGACGAACAGGCCTCGAAGGAGCTCTCGCCTCTCACGAAGTGGCCTCTCGAGCAACTGCTCACCATTCAAAAACATGAGATCAAAAGCGAACAAGCATACACTAATTTTAATACTATCAATACCCACAATTTTTTTCGCACGGTTGGTAAGAGTCTGGAATGCCAATAACTCTCCAGTGGCTTGGTTTACCGCAACAACTTCTCCTTCCAAAATAAAGCTCGATACGCCCTCACCTCGAATTTGGGGGATAAGCGCCACCAAGTCAGGATATTTGTCCGTCATAAGCTCCAGATGTCGAGAAAAGATAGATACTCTGCCAGAAGAATCGCAGTGGACCTGAGCCCGTTGGCCATCGTACTTATACTCACAAGTGAACGCTCTTCCATGGAGCTTGGTGAGCATTTGGGCGAGGTCCCTCGTGATGCTTCCCAACATTGGGCGTAGGGGAATATGGAGAGTGAGCCCACAGCTCACAATAAGCTCATCAGATATTCCGATCTCCAGAAGACATGGTACTAAATCGTTGTAGTTCGGCCGTCGAGCATAGCAAGCCTTCACAATCTCCTCAGCCCTGCTGTAGATACCTGCGATTTCTTCCTTCTTGAGCTTTGAGAGATCTCTTCGATTATATATAGAGAAGTTGCTCGTCGCAGGCCTAGAGTATAAGAATGCCCTAGCTAAAGCAATAAGCATGGTTGTTTTGACAGCTCCAATACGAAGGTGTTGCACAAGCGTTCGCACAATGTATCTGCTCTCCTCTGCACCTCGTGTATCCTGGAGAAGTTTCTCAACTATTCGTTGTTTCGTCTCCTGGCTTCCAGGGCCTTTGCTTCTGGAAATTTTCAAGAGCGATGCGAAAACTCCCCTTATAGATAAGGGTCTTGGCTTCCTTAATTTAAATGTTTGCCTTTTTTTAGCCTCAAAAGCGACATCCCCAGCATCGCCATGTTTGTCGTATAGAATTTTCAATCCTTGGTTGTTTAATCCATACGCATTTTTCAGGGCCTTGGATATAGCAGACCCGCCTAATCCTAACTCCAATGGAACGTAGGGAGGGGCGATGGAATTTGTCGCAAGCCACACGGCTGGAACTAGGCTCTCCGGGTCGGCTTCAATGATTATCCTCAAGAAGTTAACCAACGTTTCAACTATCTTAATCCGGCTTTGGGTGCTGCTGACAAGGACAAACGCTCTGGTCAGAATGGCATATGACGCGTGTCCCCCTTCAACAGCCCAATGTGACCGTAATTGGTTAACGTAGTCCGATGGATCAAAAGTCAGAGGGCTCTGATCAAACGGTATCGACTGAGAAATGGTATCCTCATCGTTAGAAGAGGTTTGTAAGGACAACACGCTTTTCGGATTATTATACCCTGGAAGGTCAAAGGGCTGTGGAGGAGACAGTTGCGGCTCTATTTTGGATTGCTGATCCCAGTCCCCAGGTTTCTCCTCTCGTGAAGTAAAGTCCAGAGCGGCTTTAGGTGCGCTGGAGCTCTGAGGGTCTGTTTCGGGTTGGTCATTCCATTCTGCCTGCAATTTGCGAGCGAGCTCTTCGTCCGTCAACAAGGCCTCAGCATCGGGTTGTGTCGGGATCGGTGATCCTGGAACGACATTTTGACCTTGAAAGAATGATTTGATTCCACGAATTGCAGGTCCTACATCATTTACCTTGCGCTTCTTAGCGGGACTAGGCATGTCTGGTCTCCATAAGGAAAAGTGGTGGAGAGTGAGTTCCTCAAGAAAAGAATGTTCCAAGTTGAGATCAGAAACACGTGGGTACCCCAAGGTGGTCCAAGCGCTGCCCCTTGTACCCTTTTGGCCACTTGGAGCTTGTTATTTCTCCGTTGTTCCAGGTTCACCTAGAGTGCGCATCTACACGTTGTTGATTCAGTGCGGCCATGGCGAAAGAACAGATACGGCATGATTCGCGGGAGGCTGTCCGGGTCGAGGATTATTTGAATGATATGATCCAGACCAATCAAGACTTACGCAACTTGGATGCCATCCTCCAAACCCTACAGACGCAACATGAACTTCAAAGAAAACAGGTAAGGATCTCTTGACTCTATTACGTTTTCGATCAACACCATGTTAACACTTCACAGCTTCATGAAGCCAAAAATATCCTTACCCATGCCTCAAAGACGTCAAAAGAGCACAACGAAAGCTTGCGCAAACAGGTGGAGGCATTCAAAAAACAGCAACAGGAATTGGATATGCGACTTAGGCTAGTGACGCAGACAGATACCAGCGAACAGGCAGCTAAAGCATTCGATATTAGCATGGAACGTCTTCGCAGATTGGAAATTGCAAAGGGCTACATGAAAATTCTGGGTGAAGTGGACGATCTCAGGTTAGTCAGATGAACCTTTGTGCTCTTAATTTACCGCTTTTTTACTTAAGGAATGTAGCAAGGAAGCGCTGAAAGTACTTGCGACTTCTCCTCGTCTAGCGCTTCGTCCTTATACACGATTACAAAACGTTTCATCTGGCCTGAAATTAGCCCAGGCTAGAGCAGAGGGGGCAGCACCTCATCTTGTCGATTATACTACGCAAATAGCGAATAGCCTTCGAGATACAATGGCCAAAGTATTCGAAAGAAACTTAGAAAATGTTCTAACCAGGATGAAATGGCCAGGGAAGGAACTCAACCTTTCAGATGATCTGATCAATGAGTGGACAGATGCAGTTGAATTATTACTCGAGCTACAAGAACCGTAAGTAGTCCCCTCGTGCCATGTTGTGGAAACTATTCATCCTAATCTTTCATGTCTTTCAGAGAACTCGAGAATTGTGTGCTTGCATCTAGCCCTGAGTCTACTATACGATGGGATCCTCCTGTGCTTCGCCCTCTCGAGGTGATGGCCCGCCCACTTGAGCTCCGATTCAAATACCACTTTAGCGGTGAGAGGTCGACAAATAGATTGGACAAGGTACGTATCATTATACAAGATATATCCAATGTAGCATGGGCCCTAACTCTGGCAGCCCGAGTACTTCTTGTCCCACATTATCGACCTCATCAGCACACATGGCGAATATTTTGCTTCATATCTTCAACCGATACTTGATAGACGAGCTGAATTTGTCCACCACAATATTCGATGGGCATACGCTGACGCAGTGTCATCCTTCATTACCTCCCTTTTCCCGATGGTGCGCCAAAAGATGGGCTCTGTTCTTCCCAAAATAGCCGATCATCCCCAGCTTCTAAGCCACTTTATCCATGAGTTGATGAGTTTTGATACTGAAATCCGGGAAGTGTGGGATTACTCCCTGGACCGTTATTCTTCAGAGACTTGGAAAGGATTAACTTGGGAGGCTCTTGTTAAACAAGATTGGTTCAACCATTGGCTAAAAGTCGAGAAGGATTTCGCATTATCACGCTATCGAGATATCATCGAAAGTGCTGACAGCGGTGAAATAGACTATGATGGTGTTCAACCGTCTGCCACAAAACCGACCAAGGCTGCGATTAGAGTCAATGATCTCCTTGAAACAATCACCGAACGGTACCGGCCTTTAACGTCCTTCAGCCAGAAATTGCGGTTTCTCATTGACATTCAAATCACTATTTTCGATCAATTTCATGACAGACTGAGGTCTGGCCTTGAGGCATATATTGCGATGACCTCCACAATCGGTCGCACAGTTCAAGGCTCTGCAGCTGCGGATGCTAGTTTAGAAGGTGTAACAGGGCTAGAGCGACTTTGTAGGGTTTATGGTAGTGCAGAATATATGGAACAGAAAATGCAGGATTGGAGCGATGATGTATTTTTCTTGGAGCTATGGTCTGAACTCCAAGAGCGTGTCAAGCAAAACAGCCGCACGGGAAGACCTGTGGCAGGACCGATGAGTGTTTCTGATGTTGCCGCTCGTACCTCATCGGTAGTGACCAGCAACATTGACAGCGGAAAAATCGCTACCGAAGGAGCTCTTTTTGACGAAACGGCGTCCGCTTATTGTGGGTTAAAAACGAGATCCGAGTCGATTATAATTTCAGCCATGATCTCAAGTGCCCAGTCAGCGTTACGCCCATACTCTCGGATCTCCACATGGGCTTCGCTTGCATCTCCCACATATACCAGCAGCCAATTACCAAATCCATCCATTGAATTGGCCGCAGTTCTCAGAGTTCTCCCTGCGGAGATCTCGTTCCTCCATCGACTGCTGGCGACGGCTCCGCTCCGGCGAATCACTCGCCAACTCCTCCTAGCTGTACAAACATACATATGGGACAATGTGCTAATGAGGAATACCTTTTCGACTACTGGTGCATCCCAACTTGCTTGTGACGTTGACAATATTTGTACAGTTGTCGATATGGCCGCAGGAAGCGGAATGGAGTCCAGACGCGTGATGCAAAAGCTAGAGGACGGGCTGTTACTACTGAATTTGAAAATCAATCCCGGGGGAGGCAACGACACTTCTACTAGTGGCGGCCACGAAGCACCCGATTTGTCACTGTGGGAAGTTGAAAAGAGAATCTTTGTGAACAACGAGAGCGCAAGATCCTTGTTAGCCGAATTGAACATTGAAACCTTGTCGGAGGCGGAGGCGAGGGCGGTATTGGAGCGAAGAGTGGAAGTACGAAGTTCGGACTGATTCAGGTCATATTATCTTGCCTCTCTATCCAGTTTCTGTTGTATAACTCCCACGGCCGACTGTCAAGCATCCATTAATTCATGTACTACACTTTAGTGCATGAATTTCTCCTTGTTCACACTTGCGCACGGAATACCCGATTTCGAGTTGAGAATAATCTCCCGGCAAGGGGTGCCATGGGGTGCCAATACAAGCGCCCTGTTACAGGTAAGGATTCCAGCCATGAATCCATATCGCCGCGCAAAGAAGGTATCATACCAGCGAAACTTGCTAGGTAAATTTTGATTTCGTGACAAATCTACAATAGATCTTCCCAAATAAGTTTGAAATCTCGGAAGTCTGGTGTGGGATATTGCAATTTACAATCTCAGACCTCAATACAATGTGGCATTACTTCGACGAAACTATGTACAGTACATCGTAATACACGGAATATATTGGTACCACAGTCTGATCAGCATTAAAATCCCAAGAGATGACTATTATCCCGTAAACCCACTTAATTTAACAAGCATCTATCTTCACTGGCCCATCACATACACGTTTCCCTGCTAAAATGAAAGTGAAACCATGAAAATATCCACACAAGTGGTGTTCAATGATGAACCAGCGGCCCACGGCCATGCTCCGCTGGATTCCTTGTACGATTGGATCTATTGTCATCGGACTCACGTGATCCGACGATCTCCAACCCAACTGCCAAGATAGCATCCAGTAAGGCGTGGATTGTCTCTTTCCTCGTCTGTAAATTTATCACGCACCTGAAAAACTTCCCAGCGCCAGCTGACGGATCACCTTCCACTGGTGGCGCGAAATCAACCATGAATCCACGACTGACTAGCCTTTTAACAATTTCTTCGGTTATCTGACTATTTCGATTGCCTCGTTCTTCCTCGTCAAGCTGTCTACCCTCAATTTCCTGACCCCGGCGGAAAACGGGCTGTTTGTGGGGAGCATAGAAGAAAGAAACTTGGAGACATGGGGGTGGGTTCTCGCTGACGAGGAGCAGGTTTGGGCAATCAGAAACGGCAGTTGCAAAGTATGCGGCCAGATCACAGGCCGAATCGATTTGACGCTCATAGCCCTCCGTGCCGTAGTAAGTCCAGCTTAAAAAAAGCTTGAGTGGATCGGCACGACGGCCACACTGTAATGTCATATCACCAAGATCCCAGACTTCAGGTGAATCGGGCTCCGGGTTGAATTTGTTACCGTTTCCACTCATGACGGCAGCTGCATAATCTTGATGGAACAGATAACCCGCTGGAAGCGTATTCGCACGGTGGAATTTGGTCATGTCTGCTCCAAGAAGGAATGAACAAGTCACTGGCACACCTAGCATTTTGTGTGGGTTAACGGTGATGCTATCGGCCAGATGGGCGCCTGCAAGTTTCACTTTTTGCTTCCTGGAGAATGCAAATGAACCTCCCAAGGAAGCGTCAACGTGAAACCAGAGGTTGTATTTCCGACAAATGGGCGCAATCTGTTCCAAGGGGTCAAATGATCCGAGAACCGTCGTCCCAGCGGTCGCGTTAACGTAAAGCGGCGTCCAGCCCTCACTTTTTGCCTTCACGACAAGATCTTCCAGAGATTTGGCAATCATTCGGCCTTTCCCATCGACTGGCACCGACCAAACAGCACTGCTTCCAAGTCCCAGCATCTGTGCGGCCTTTTCTATAGAATAATGCCCATGGGCGCTGGTGAATAGAACAAACTTGTACCCGTTGCAGCCGTCCTTCTTGGTATCCGGGAACAGAGTATTTCGAGCGATGACAATAGAGGTGGTATTAGAAGCCGAACCCCCTTGAACCGATATCCCTCCCGCCTTCGGCCCATCCAAGCCAAAAAGTGATGCCAGTCGTTTTGAAGTGTATTTTTCAATAACTGTAAGCGCGGGTGACACTGGGTACACATGAACATTCGTATTTAGTACAGCAATGATCAGTTCAGCCACGACACCTGGAGCGTTGGTCGATGAATACAACTTGTCCAGAAAACCTTGGTGCCATGTGTTGACCGAGTACTGCAGCACCTGGTCGAGAATTCGAAGCAGGCCGCTCTCGCCCTGGCCGGATGAGGGGATTTCGAGATTCAGAGCGGCTTGGAGCTCCTCTGGTTTCATGGGCTGTACCAACGCCGAACGGTGTGTTGAGCGGTCTCCAGCTTTTGTAAAATTGAAATCATCTTGATCGGCAGACCGGATAAAAGCTACGAGGCGCTCTTGGACGGCGCTTAATAACTACTTTGAACGTATTTGACGATCAGCTGCTGCATGAGAATGTGAATTAAAAAGCACGCCACTTTCAGCGCAGGGGACAAGGTTGATTGACTCACATTTCGTACCTCCTCACTCCTATCCAAGCATTGCCCTCCTGAAGTCGCCATGGGGTAATTCGAAGATATAAGAAGTGATGCGTACTCCGTACTAATAATGGCTTCCTATATGAAACGTAGCCGTCTCGATTGTTGGGTACGAGCCGGCGAAAAACAAAAATAGCCGGATTAAAAATGCCATTGTAGTGCCGCCCTTACTGATTAGACCCGTTCGGCTAACATGACGTCACATAGTACTTTGATCCGAATCGCTAATAATTAATAACCCATGAGGGATGAAATTTGGAAAACAAGTTGAAGGAAGTTGGGTATCTACGGAGCAGTAATTAGCTTATTGTCAAATCTAACTTTTGCTTTGGGCTGTTGTCAAGGTTCTGATTGGATTTGACTCAGCATTATTTCTCCAGGTACGGAAATTCCACGCAGTAATGCACAAATCCATGGAATAATTCCTCCAGACAGCTCCTCCAAACGTACACAATCTCAAAAAAAAACCGGCTCATTTACTGGCAGTTCTTCAGGAAATCATTTGCTTAATAATTATGAAATTCTTTGTCACTGGCCAGAGGGCATCACCAGAACCACGGTCACCACCCATGAATAGATAGATTCTCTGCAAGTAACTGAAATGGCCCAAAAGTAGGTTTGGCTAGGAAGTCAAGCACTACTTAAGTTAGCCTTGTTGGTAACGAGTAAATAAGGGCCTGTCTGTTTCTCGGATTCGTTTATTCTGACTTGTACTCCGTAGTGGCAGACAACACACACACTACACCCCGGGTGTGGCGCGACTGGAAAAGGGTGGAAGAGTGATTTTGCAAGGATCTTAAATAGTCATGAAATCCAGATGTGAGGTGGCTGGTCTTGCAGAGAATATTAGGAGAAAACTTGACAAATGCATGATTAGAATATAATTAAGACATAATTCTTGTTAGAAATGTAAGAACGTGAAAGGTAGAACACTATATTGTATTTATCATCTATTTATGAACTCATATGGCGTTTGCCAATGTTGGCGATTACCCCTGTTTTGATTCTGGACTTTGCCTCACTCAAAACTCCACCAAATCCACCACAGATTTCTACACCAATTTACTTCTTGTGACTCATGCCGGGGATTATTGATTTTGGACGTAAAATTCCCATACTATTGGCATTAATTGTTGTGCAGCCTTAGTAGGACTCACAAACATACGTAAACGAAAAGTAGCCTATATAGGGCAGCTCTTGACACGCCCTTGTACGAGAAGATACGGCAGAATATTTCCCGAGCTGAATCATGGCTGGCTTTGTATGATAACTGTTGAAAGTTAGGGGTTCAACAGTTCTGCGCTGTCTAGCTTTGGTCTGCTGGTTTCTAACTTGCGAAGCTTAACTCCAGACCCTTTCTGATAATTAGACATGTTAACTCGGGCTTCTGAATGAATATAGATCTTCATTTCTGATTTTTAGGATGAAAATTTGGGCCATTTATTCAATCACTTGAGCTCGCCTCCATAGGAATCAATATCCTCTCCCACTCTCAGAAAGTCCACGTTCTTGTAACCAACACGATGCAATTCGTAATTCCTCCATGTTCATTACCCTCACCGTCCTCACCACTGCTTCTCCTCTTGCTGGTGAGCTAGGTTATTATTGAGAAGTCCTCGGCTTCAGGCCCGGAAATTCACATGCAACCGGAGTGTGGACAGTCATCCCATTATTCAGATCTTAAAAACTTATCCTGGTGCGAGCCCTGTTGCCCTGGTATAGTCTAGAGTTGATCTGATATATATTGTGCGAGTTGACTGAAATGAAATGCGGACCATGTGGTGTGCTTATGGTTGCTGCATGAGAAAAAAGCGACTGTTTTTGATGAGGTAAAAGAAGCGGTTTTTTTTTAGAGGAATTCTTCTTCTGCTTCTTCTTCTGCTTCTTCTTCTTCTTCTTCTGATATTTTAACAAAATACAATATAGCTCTTAAGTATTTTACGGGTTGGAATATCTGTTTATCTGCTAATAGTTTTTCATCCATTGAGAAGTTTGCTTATATCTCCATTGATCTCTCCTTCAACCCCGACAAAGATCACATTTGTGGTTGATGGCCACCGCTATATGGAGTACAGTTTTGCTACTACAGTTATTAAATAAATTAAAAATTTAACTAATAAAATAATTATTGTAAAACAGTAGCTGCTGTAGTAACAATAGTAGTAACTACTGCGGAGTATTAGTATTTACTATCAACCGCTACGGTACTCACAACGGGCGGCAAGTATTATCAAACTCCAGAATATGTCAAACCCCAGAATATACTGCAGTAACATTTCTCCCACACTCAACTCGCTGCTCTAAGCTCACTTTCCTTCCGTCCAGTGTTACAGTGCGGCGAGGGGTGACTTGGAATCGACTCTCCTCCCGCTGGCCCTCTCGGGTAACAACATCGGCGGGAGGGTGGATGTGCATTGGGGACGCAACATTATTTCTTTTCCCCGTGCCTAGCTGGTAAAATTCATTTCCTCCCCACCAGAAAACGTCTGCGCCCCAATTAGTATCAGTTTGCGATCCGTCTTTCGACGCTGAAACATTGGTAAAGTTGGCGAGAACAGCAGCGGCATGGGTGGCCCCTACGGAAATACGGCTTATACCAATGGGGACAACCTTCTGCGCAGTATCACTATACTCAAATAAGCCACTAAGCGCCTTCACTTTTGTAGGCTTGCTTTGGACATGAGTCCACTTCCCGGTCCCAAGAGCACCAAATAATCCTTTACCGCAACTCCAAACATCAGAAGTTACACGTCCAAGGTCCCTAACGGTAGTTGGAATCTCCATCGAGCTAAGGATTCTCTTGGCGTTGACGGTAAAAAAGCTATTTGTACCCCCGGCAGCAATACCTGATGCTTGTACGTCATAGACATCAGCAGGGTAAAGAGTGTCGAGTGGAAGAATTTGTGGGCTGTCAACGAAGGGAGAGCCGACATTGATGTCTAGTCCTAATTGACCACAAGTATTGTCACCAAATACGAAAATCCGCCCGGCTTTATCGAGAGCCAGAGAATGGCAATCTCCAGTTGCGATATTGGTAATAGGGACCCCCCGCAGCGCGATAACTTCATGGCACGAGTCAAATGGCCCCTTAGGCCGATTGCTCCACGTCAAGCCTGGAATACCGAGCTGGCCGCGGGAAGGAAAATGTTCGGAGCCAACGGCAGCAGAAAACACACGGCCAGAATTAGTTAATAAAAGCACATGCTCAAGGCCGCTACTGATCGCCGTGACTTTTTCACCCAACCCAAGCTGAGGTTGAAGAGGGCGGTAACTCAATTCAGCTCGGGTTCGCCAGAACGGAATCCAGGAACTTTCGAAGGGTTTCCGTCCATTCTCTTGTTCGAATTTCGATGCGGGGAGTGAATAAACATTTCCGCTGGAGGACAGCGCGATGATTCTGTCGGCCGTAATACACAACGACACTAGGTCTTTGCCTTTGAGTGTTTTCGTTGGTTTGTAGTCCGTTTTCGAATAGCCTTTGCCCCATTGGATTAAATCCCCACGTTCCGTTATGGCGGCACCGAAATTTTGATCGAGTTTGACATCGCGCAGAACCATGCCGTCAAAATAAGGTATTCTCCTTGGAGTCTTGACAACGTACTCATTCGAGTCCGGATTTGCAACCAACCCTGTATTCGACCCCCATGCGTACAGGCCCGGTCGCTCCCAACTTCTCTTCACCTGGACATGCTGGGAACTTAGTGACTCCCTGTTTTCCTCCTTCGAGAGATCCTTACTGGTTTTGGCCTCCTGAACAATGAGCTCTGGGCGTAGATATTGCGATGCGTCTCCCAAACTTTCCGGTCTATTCCTAGTGTAGTAATATCCCAATGATATAATCGCCGTTAATCCTGCTACGGCAATGTAAGGGCGAATAAGCTGTGGCACTCGAGTTTCTTTCGGTGGTTTGGGAGGCTGGGAGGTGGAATAGTTGTGCAATCGTGGCGTAGAGTAACGCGATCCTTTGGAGAGGGCCAAGGAGCACTGTGGGGCAAGTCGCTTACTCCCTCTAGCAAACATCATTATGTATGCGTATTTGGGGGATGATTTCCCGCCCATCAAGCGATGACCGGTTTGATCGGCTTCAACGAATCGCGGATGCAATAGCCACTCATGGGTAAACGACCAGCTTGCGTAGTACTAATTTCGGTTTAGTGTTGGCGGGGGGACACGGCAGAATCAAGACTTACATTGAGACGTGCTACCCTGTTTGCAGCACCTCGCAGTTTTGGTAACATATCCTAATCCCTCTGTTATGATATCACCGGCTGTGTGAATGTTAAAACTTATCTAATGCACTGTAATGGAAAAGCAATGAGTTAGCTTGACCGACATTTATATAGTTACGCGGCATGATGGCGCTACAACCTGATAATCAGCTCCATCATCCCAGCGCCCCAGCTTCACCGACTGGTTTGGAGGCTGGCGTTGCGGCTGGGTTAACGATGAAGGAGGTTAAGAATGATGTTGAATTCGCTCAATGGTATGGCTCCATCGGGAGTGACTTGCTGGAGGCTAGCTATGAAGAATATCAGTATAGAAATCCGCTTTCCCAGCATCCCTGCCTTGCATTGATGAAGGAGCTAATAATATATCATCTGGAGCAGAGCATGTCTCGATGAACTGCAAACGTCAAAATCGCATCTCGATTCTCTTTTAACCGATACTACCTCTACCCTAGATCTCTTATCTAGTCTCTCTGAATCCTTTAAATTCGTGGAAGCCCAAACTTCGGCCTTCCGGCAGCAATGCGATGGGCTGTTGTCAGCACAGATGCGCAGTTCGAAACTCGCAGAGGATATTCATGAGAATTTGAAATTCTATGACTTTTTAGACCCGGTTTCACGGAGACTTAATGCGCCGGGCGCAGGGAATTCCGTTCGGACGAAAGATTTCTCAGACATGTTGAAACGGTTGGATGAATGCTTGGATTATATGCAGGCTCATGTGAGTGTATACTTTTCATTTTCTGCATATTTTGTTGGTGATATTAATCCCAGAAGCCCGAGCAAAAAGAATCGGAGACATATAGGTCTCGCTACCGCCTGCTTTTGACCCGTGCACTCACGTTAATACGGGGTCATTTCGTGTATACCCTGCGGGAGATATCCTCGGGGGTTGCGAAAAGAATCGCAGACCGGCAGCTCAACGACACAACTATGTCGGCCCTTCTCTATGCAAAGTTTCGTGTCGGTGCGACAGATTTGAAGGAAATGGGATTAGAAATACAAAAAAGAGCGGTACCACCTGTTGACCCTGAACAAGGAGCTGAAGCTGAGTATCAAAGTTTACTCAATGAGCTTCAAAGTAGCTTTTCAGCTACCAGAGGCAAATTGGTAATACCAGTACTGCGGAAGAAACTGAACGATATTGCTCAGGCTCCCAGCACCTCAAAAGACCTTGTCGCTTTCGCCCGGGCTAGTATAAGCTATATTCGCGGCATCTGTCTCGATGAGTTTGAGCTATGGGGACAATGGTTTCATGGTCAGCAAGGCCTGTACGACTTCCTAGAGGCAGTTTGCGAGCCGCTTTACGACCATTTGAGACCGAAGATTATCCGTGAAACTAAACTTATCAAATTGTGCCAGCTCTGTTCACTTCTGCAAACACGTTATCTGTTTGACCCCGAGGATGACGGAGAGTTTGCTGACCCGACTCAGCTTGACTTTTCTGTCCTAATCCAACCTGCGCTCGAGGACGCGCAAACTCGACTCGTCTTTCGTGCGCAAGCAATACTGCGAGATGAAATCGAAAAATATAAGCCACGCCCCGAGGATCTTGATTATCCGGCTCGTAATCGAAATGTTTTGGTACCCGAATCTGAGAATAACAAGCCCCGCTCAGCATCAAACAGAAGGGCATCCTCTGCGGAACCAACCACCCCAGTCCCAAAGACGCCAGTGGTCGTTGACGAGTATATCGATTCACCTCAAGAAAAGGACTCGCGGTGGGACTTTGATTCCAGGTCGGTTTTTGAAGGATGGTACCCGACTTTGAGGAAAGCGGTTTGGCTGCTTAGCCGCATATATCGACTCGTGAATGTATGTTGTGCTGTTAAATAGATCACCTACCTCTTTCTTGTACCTCTCCGTGCTGACCAAATCATCATAGTCATCCGTTTTCGACGACCTCGCGCACCAAATCGTCCACCAAACTACACTCTCCCTTCATGCCGCAAGCAATCAAATATCCTCAAAAGCCTCTCGTGCAGACGCCCAACTATTCCTGATCAAACATCTACTCCTACTCAAGCAGCAAATAGTCGCATTTGACATCGAATTTGTTAGCCCGGACGTATCCTTCGACTTTTCCGGCGTAACCAACACGTTTTGGGAACTCCGAGAGCGTGGCGGGCTCTTCAATCCACGAAATCTTATGCGGCTTGTTGGCGGTGGTCTGCTTCCTCGTGTCGTAGAAAATATGCTCGATGCAAAAGTCGAACTGGATGGCAGATTGCGCACGGTAATCAACGACTTCACCAACTCCTTCTCTTCGAAAATGACCGCATCTCTCGCCTCCCCGGCCAAATCGACAAACCGAAGTGAGTCGTACAGTAATGCCTTACGGCTTACTTGCAAAGCGATCGAGAAGGACATTCCTGATTTGCGACGGATCCTTGATGAATATCTAGACGATACAAGGACGAAAGAAACGCTGGTTGGTGCAGTTCAAGATTCTGTGATTCAGGCCTATGTCGATTTTTTCGATGGCTATATGTCGACGGTAGAAGGAGGAAAAGGGGAGGTTAAAAACACTGAAGTTTCGGCAGTGGAAAGGAATCGAAAGGCTCAGGAAGCTGGGGTATGGGATGTCGATACGTTTGCAGGGTGGAGCGAGGCTGTTTTCCGGGTTGGTGTTGCTGGGCTGGAGTCTTCGGATGGCGAAGCAGCTGGCGCGAGCGGAGACGAGGAAGACGGTGATGTGAGGCGTGGTTGTGATGATGTATCGTCACCGGGCAAACATCGAAGCCCGAGCAGTAACGGGAGTTTATGATGACGGATTATTCTATGTTCGACATACTCAGCGAATTATTGATGGGCCTAGCCATTTCACCTTTGGCATATAGAGATGTGTATAATTATAGTTTGTTGTATTTCCAATTACATATCATTTTTCAGCATCAGCTTGAACCAATCATGGAAACTGGAAAAGACATATATATGTATAGCGCGTTATCAACTAATATATGACCTTTACTAAAGCGTTATTTCTCATGTGACGAAACGATACAACAATAGCGAACACCACAACCAAAACACGGGAAACGGATCGTTTTCAACCAAAATAACACCCAAACCTAAGAACTCTTGGTCCATCATTACATGTCATGTATATAATTGTCGTTTAGTAGTTAACCTAAAACACACCATCATCCATATGTCGTCCATTCGCATAACCGAGCAGCAGAAGGAAAAGAAGGGAAATAGCAGGACGTGTATGTCAAAAATTCTGAAAAATCTGAAAAAAAAAGATGGTACTAATGAGAAGGGCTCAAGTGGAGATAAAAAGCTAGACAGACGACAGCCGAAATGATAAGGCGAGAAAATAGAGCTAACAGGCATACAAACAAGGAGACTGTGCATGAATGCAACAAGAATGAACAACAGCTCCCGTAAAAAATATGTACCGTGGTTAATTGCCTAGAGAACATGTCGGATTTTCCCATGCAACTCCGTGTCCAGGAAGTTATAGTGCGGGTCAGCTTTGCAGAAAGGATGTTGAAAGAGAAGAGTGTCTGCAGTCGGGCGCTCGAAAGTGTCACTAAAGAGAAAGAAAGGAAGAAAATACCGATATCAGCATTCGTACGAGCATGAAATGTGAACCGGCGCAGGGAAAGGAGAATTTTACAGGCGAAAAAAAAGAGGGACAAAAACTCACATAGTGAAGCAATCATACATGAAAGAAAGTGCTTCCAGTGTGATTGCCATCGACACATCATCAGGAATTGGTGGGGCCTGGTTCAAGCTTCCAAGCTTGAAAATGGCTCCGATAGCCTCCTCTTTGCTCCATGGTCGGCGGCCAGCGAACATCTCCAGGACGACGCAGCCGAGTGACCAAATGTCAACTTTTGCACTGTAGCCTTGACCCTGTGATTGTACAACCTCTGGAGCCATCCAGAATACTGAGCCCTGCATTGAATTCGTCACGTCATTTCCATAAATATTGTCTGTTTTCTTTGAGATGCCGAAATCCGAAATTTTGCAGGTGCCGTCAAGGTCGAGGAGTATATTGTCGGCTTTGAGGTCGCGGTGCAGAATGCCTTGGTTATGAAGGTATGCCAGGCCGCTCAAAACCTGGCGCGTGAGAGACTTGACAACGCTTTCTTCGAACTTGCCGTGCTTGCGAAGACAACTTCCGATAGATCCACCAGGGATATACTCCAGATAGATGGAAATTGATAATTCGCCACGCTCGCATCCAAGATACTGGACAATATTGGGGTGTTCGAGATGTTGCATGGTATCTATTTCTTGATTGAGCGCAGAAACCATCTCTTTCATCTTGTCCTTGTCATGGCCGGCAGCTTTTTGGCTTACTTCGACTTGTTTTACTGCCAAGATCTCGCCGTTATCCGCATTGATGCCGAGATAGACCCTACCATAAGTTCCCTTACCGATAAGTTGACCTCTGATGATTCGAAAAGTAGCTTGTCTTTGAGGTACTTTATTTTGCAACCCAGGATTCTGTGGGAGCGGGATTGGATGCTCACTTAGCCGACTCCCGGGTTTCACCTGCAGAATTTTCGCGCCGAACATCTTGGTACTCTTGCGGCGAAGCAGTGCGCTTGCTTTAGCATTGGAAGCAGTTATACTCTGGTTCCTGTGAATCTGGTGGGCGCCTTTTGCAACTTCACGAATTGATTTCATGCGGCCTAATCCGCCGCCTTGGGATCGAGTGATATTTCGTTGTGCAACGCTATTCATTGTGCTTTTTGCCTTCAACGTAGATTCGTCTGAGCCCAAGGTGTCTGTGGTTTCCTGAGATATTATAGAATCAAGGGTGCCATGAGCAGCTCTGTTTCGCAATGCCTGGCTGTCGGGATCTGAGCCAATGGTAGGTCCGGGGCCTGTTGGAGACATTGGAGGCGACATCACGGTCCCTTCCACATACGGTTCATCCAGGTCGACGTCTGGGAAGAAATCATCTAGATGTTCAATCATTCCCTCGACCGGAGGTCTGGACGCCCAAACGTCATCCCGGACAAATGATTCGCGACGATTGAACCTAGAGCCCTCTGGCGAATCCGACGACCCATTTTCATTGTTGAAGGGTCCATTCTCCCCGCCCTGCTCATTGTCGGTACTTCGAGTCGACGGCGTATTTGCTGCCTCTCCTGTACTCGGGGATTTGAAACTCACTGACATCCCTTTCGCTCCCCGCGATCCAGTATTGACAGTAAGAGCAGGTTTCGCAGACCGACCTTGGCTACCACCGCCGCGGTTCGTCAGTTCATTGTTTGACTTTGTCTGGGAGCCGCCTTTCGCGGCAGCTAATGGTATAGCAAACAGGCCTTCGTCTGAATCCTCATCCGAATCGTCTTCAGCAGCTGGTGTTTTCGCAAAAGAAACTTCTGTCTCCTGGAAATCGAAGTCAGGACCGATGGACTTTCGTTTTTGTGCCGAAGATGGATTATTATTGGCATTTGCAAATGATGGGCTAACGGAAGAAGAACGATCAGGTTCTGCGGCAGGTAAAGATGGTTTAGTGACCCCAGGAGTGACCGGGGGCCCGGTATTCCCGTCCTCTGCATAATGAGGAACTTTAAAAACAGTATTACCCTTTCCACGGGTGAATGAGGGCAACTTAGGGGACGTCGAACTTGAGCTGCTTCGGCGTGCATCACCACCACTGAAATCGACAGACTGCATAGAAGGACGCTTTCCTGAAACGGGCTCCGATGCAGAGAGTGGGGAACGAGCAGATGCCGCAGTTTGGCCATGGAATGGCTTCCCAATAGCACTAGAAACTTTTCCAATTCCGGCCAACGCTGCTCCAAGGCCATCGCCCAGCCCAGGGGAGGCCGTAATGGGAGTTGGTGCCCATGGATTGTCTCCACGCTCCTCCGAAATTTGTTCAGTAGAGCTGTGCTTAGGACGCTCGGCGTTATCATGGGCCCTCAGCGGTCGGTCTCCTGGTTTTCTGCTCAAAGAATTTACCTTAGAGAGTGTGCTCGACTCCGACGGCGCCGATGGGGGTTTTCGCAACGGAACTAAGTTATCTGTTTTCTTATCTTCGTATGGAGAAAGTCGTGGTGAATCAAAATCAATTACACCGTCCCGTCTTATAGACACCTTAGGCGACTCCTTCTGTTGCTGATTGTCCTGTCTTGATTGTAGATAAGCCTTCTGCTTTCGCTCCGCCTCCCGTCGGTACTCTTCGTGTGCTGCTATTATTGACGCTTCTCTACCCTCCAAATCTTGTTCACCAGCACATCCAGTATCACCGAAGAAAGGACGAAGATGTGATTGGGATTGGTCATAATGGAAGGATTTGTTGGGATTAAATTTCATCACCGTTTGTGATCTGTGAGAGGGGGACACAGCGCGCATGTAATTACGACCTTCATCGTCCGCCATATCTCTGGATAACCGAGTCCGATCCGCTAACGAAAGACCCAACCCAGTTGCTTGCACGACTGGTGCAGCTGTCGCATATGGGTTAGTAAGATGGACGAAAAATTTCAATGTACCCTGGGGGTCTGATTTTGTCCGGCGATTCACAACGAGCATTGTATCACTGAGAGGTTCTTCGTGGGTGATTTGGCCGGGTTCTGTAAGATAGATCAAAGCACTTCCTGGGTCTTGAATACCTAGGCTACTGCAGATAGTAGCTCGTAGCGTGTCTGCAGCATCCACATCTGTCAGATCTATCAATCGGTAATTCCATCCATCAGGGGTAGCCAGGGCGAAACGTCGAGGGGGGGTGGTGTTTGTTGCTTTCCTAGACCGTGATTGGACCTTATCATAATCAGAAACAGAAGAAGACGGTCTTTCACCCAGTGACATATCACTTCCATTGAACCCCGGCCTCATAAAAACCGATGTTGGAGGGGGATGGCGTGTGCCCACCGGGCTTGTAGGCGATTCGGCATTAAATTCCTCTGGGGAAGGGTGCATTGAATCGGGGCCTTTCTTCCATTTCAGCTTATGGAAAAAGCCCTTGCCGTGCTCTTTAGGGAACGATTCACCTAGTCCTTGGCGTACGCCTTGTTCCTGTGGTGATGATCCTTGCCCGTTTTTTTTGGGATCCTGCAGTCTACCAACTGTTTGTCCTCCAAAAAAGCCTTGCGATGATAAACCTCGGCTCATCATGGAATCAGAACTATGGCGCTTATCAGGCCTGGCATTCGCTTCTCCGGAATACGGGACATGTTCTTGGTGTGCCATCGTGACAAAATGGCGTGCAGGGCTACCGCTTTGAGGGGTCTCTTCTGAAGCTATTGGAACACCATTGTCGCTTGATGCAGAAGGGCTATGGCCGCGTCGCCCATCAAGCATTCCAAACACACTTCGAGAAAAGTCGGAGCGTGAATCTTGGGCTGGGAATTCAGTGCGTTGGGCAGAATATTGCTTTTGCGCCGAATTCGGTGTTGCTCTAGAGGCGTATTGTTGGCCAGGGCTACTTTCAGCGGTTCCAGAACTATAGCTCGGGAACGAATCCCGCCCAAAATTAGGCGAATTTTCCAATCCATCATCCGTAGACGCACTCGGTAGCATTTGACTCTCGAAGTGTCTCGCTCCCAAGCTCGCAGTTTCCGAACTTCCTTGATCAGCAATTTTCCTAATTAAATTGCGCATTCGCTTTCCTTCCTCTCGCTCCTTTGCCTTGTCCCATCCAGCACCGCTCTTTATGCATTCCTTGGTAAGCTGAGGATATACCACTTTGTGCATCTTACTTAGGTCCCTTCTGCCATTTGCACGGCTACCTAGCTCAACGAAACTAGCACCATACAGTTCTAAAACCCGAAATGTCTCCTGCCAATCATTCGAGAATCCGTTCTGTGCAAGCCACAGTAATACACGATCAAGAGGCCACCGCTCATCGGCTTCTTGAGCCGTCATACCACCGACTGAGTAATCGTTTGCTTGAGCGGAGTTGTGGCGTTGTGGATTGTGTAAAGTCGCCGTCGGTGGTCCTGGAGAAAGCGGGTCCTTGTGGTCACGCAAAGGAACGTTTAATTGATGTGACCGATTGCCTTGATTGCTCTGCAGAGTTCCGTCCTTGTACGTTGGGTTTGAAACGTGCCTTGAGTTCTCCGTTTCAACAGAATACCCGTATTGCTCTGGACGTCCATATGTCTCCTGTGGATCATGTGTGATGAGAGGAGGAATTCCAACTCCGGGGCCGAACGATTCACCCCCTGGAATATAGGTTGCGGATGTGAGAGGGTGTGTCTCATTTCCCATCGATCGAGAAGGTATGGATAGAGGGGCGGGCTGGTGGCGAGAACGCGTAGCACTGTACGCTAAATGGGGGTTTTGCGCTTGGTTGGAAGAAATTAGAGGGGGCGGCGGTGGGGGAAACTGTTGCGCCATTGCTTGATGCCTTGCCCATCCCTGTTGCCATGCTGGCTGGACTGTGTATATTGAACCTGGCGGAGGGCCTGGTGGAGGTGGAGGGACGAGGCCATGACCTGAATGGGGCATACGAGGGGGTGGGGGAGGGAATGGCATCATATGTGCTGGTGCACCAGACTGCGAGATGTGAGGAGGGGGCGGCGCCGGTATATACTGTTGCCGTTGACTATCCATGATGCAGCTCCTGCTTGCTTGTGCTTAATATAATAATGTGCCAATTAATCTGAACCTCAGAGCTCCTTTGAGAGTCGCACTGGGTTGTGTCAGAGGGTAGTCATGATTGACAACCACAAGAAATTTGTCCGGTAGATTCCATCTGTTAGATGACTTGAGGGTTCTGGCGTAGTATATAAGAGGATATAACCAAAATACTACAGGGAGTCCAGCAGCTACAAAATAACGACAATGTCAGCAAACATACTCGAAATATTCCAACGATTTACAGACAATGGGCAAACAACCGTGAGAAGCTCAAAAGTTACACACCTTCCCAGAAAAGCGAAGCTCGAAGCTGAAAGCGCGGGGATGCGAAGGTGCGAAATGAGGGACTCGGGAGAAGGAGCTAAAAAGGATTGAGTCGCAGCGAAGTAGACGCAGGGTATAGCACTGAAAAGGTGCAAGGAAGGTGGAAAACAAGGCCAGGCTTATGCGCACATCAGGGAGTTAGTTTTCCTGATATGCGGGATAGAGGGTGGACATCTCACCTCAGGTGGTTAAGGAAGGTTCCAAGTCTCAGGTGCCCGGTTCACGTGATGTGAAACTGCACGCAGCGAGAAGAAGTGAGCGCCCAGCAAGAGCAACAAAAGCCCCGATCAACTTGAAACTGGCGGTTGACAATTTCGATTCCCACATGCCCAATATATGTAAGGAGCACTCGCGCTGCCACACAGGCTTGATTCTCTAGTGCCAAGCCCGCTGATCGAAAACTGTCCACCGATTCTCTTGGCTCTTTGGTCCCAAAAAGATGATCTACTGACTAAAAGAAAAGTAGCTCGAAAATACTACAGAGTAAATACTAGTACTACTCTATCTTTATTCTCTCAGCATCGAGGAGTTGGAATAATATAGCGAATATTTCCAACCAAGTTGGCTTCTTTATGACGCTACGAAGTTCTTAGAGAGTCCCTCTACCACGGGTTTGTCTGACATCTCTAATCGGCCCCCAGCCGATAGGTCCAAATTTTCGCATCCATTATCTCCTCCACTGGGAAGTCTCTCAAAGACGGCGTCATCCATAACAATTGATCGACTGCAGAATCTCCAGGGCAATATGAAAAATAACGCCAATAGGTCGTAATCCCAGAGTTCGAAGCTGCCCTCATTTTATATACATACCGTTTAAAGTGCCTTAGCTTGCTCATAGCAGGGTTGAGGAGGACGCATAACCCAGCATCATGAGCGCTTTGAGTGCCTCACCCCGGAAAAGGAACCGTTGGTCCAGGCGCCCCAACACCAAGATCACCCTAGCTGTAAGCCAAAGCTCTCAAGGCAAAAGGCTGGATGGTTTCTTAATCACATCCCTGAACTGAACCAAATGTGAGTTATTCTCTTACAGCAGAGGTGGCGACGCAGATGATTTCCAAAGCCCCAGCTCGGCAATCTTTTAGATCGCCCCAGATACATGTAATTTAATTCTCACGCCATCACGGGCTTTATAATCGAATGGCGGAATCATTGCCCTTGATAGCCGAAAAGAGAGTACTTCGTACTCGGTGTCTTCTCCATCCTATACGGGTAATACAAAGGAAACCAGGGCGACCATTTACAGTACCTCCTCCGCCGACTACTTACGGTACTAACGTAGCAGTCTCCTCTTTGGAGAGCCAATGATTTTTAGGTTGGCCCGAATGCCTACATACTGGATGGGCCCTATTCCTTCTAAATTAAGCAGGGACAGAGTTTCCAACATGGACTTATATTCCTTGATAATGTTAACGTGTGTCTTTCATCGCTCGGTTGTTGGTCATCTGTGTTGCTCTGGCTCTAAAGTACTGTTGCGATCGTGACTACTTGCCGGAACCTCTGGATATGGGTACGGAGTGTTAGAATGATGCGTAGTTCTACTTAAAGACAATTATACAGCTGAGAAGGCTAGATGTGTCAAGGAGAGGCAAAAGAAATATAGCTCTAAAAATGTGTGGATAACTGCCAACATGGAACATGGGATAAATACTATCTGGCTTTCCAACGGGTTTTTATTTAGCATTTGCCACAAGAGGCGATTTAGAGTATGTTCCAGGCAACGAACGCGAGAGAGGCAAAATTTGAATGATGTCTATCAGGCTCTTTGCACAGTATAAGTGGATGAGAATAGTAGTCTGTGCAATGGGATTCCTTGCCCTAGTGTTATTGAATAACTTAAATGTCGGCTTCTACACTACTAGTTTGTTAGAGCTTGCGATATTCTGGTGGTGAGGCCTGTCGCGGATGCCCACTCTTTGCCTCTTATTGGCTCTCCTCTCTTTTTGGCTAGTCAGCATCAGCATGATGCTAAGATCGCGCTGATGCCAAGCACTTGAGACTTGAGCAGTCCTTCACTAAAGCTCTTTGTGTACTCCGTAGAGCGTCGTGAAGATGTATATACATGGGCGAGGTTTCAGCACCGACGGCAAGGAGACTCTTATTAGCGCAAACCATCCCGAGAGCTTGGTCTTGAATATGACCCAGGTTCGTTGAGTCGGTGCCGTCACTGTGTCAGATCAGAGGCAATCCATCCCGGCCCGATGTTCTTCCATTCTTCTAGGCTAATACGGAGTATAGCTCGCGGAAACGAACGCATATATAGAATCAAGCCAATATTATACTCCCACACACTCCAGTTGATGGTCTATCTAATGTTGCCTCTTTGCGTTGCTCCTCTGCGTGGACGCGCTCCTATGTCAGGCTTAGTCCTTGAGGGGCCTGGTCCCCTTAGGGATTGAACCTTTTGGCCCCGCAGTTTTCTAATGGATAAAATTCTAATAAAACGCCATAAAAATCCAGCAATAAATCTAAACCGGGAAGAAGATTTATCATTTAGCCCGTGCAAAGCTCATTTCTAGAGAGGTAAACCCCTTGATATTGCTGGAATGTACTCGATAGAGGTGTCATAGAAAGAGCAGTAGTCCATGGGGTGTGTGCGGATTGTACGAAATCGAAGTTGAACCTCCATACATCGTAGATCAGTAACGCTTCGGTCTTCCAAGAGGTATTTTATGATAATTATATCAGTTATAGCCTCAGGGCTTACCATCCTACCATCCTGATAGATATATTTATCGCCCTTCAAATAGGTCTTTGAGTGTGTACCCTCCGCCTACCAAGACAATCACTTCCTGGACACGCTGTTTCAGTCGACTAACTCCGATTCCTCGAATATACTGTAGCCTATGTGGGACTCCGCATGGTAAGATCCAAGTAGAATTGTCGGGATTGCCACGTAGCTCCAAAGATCAACCTGTCTCGTAGCCAGCGACTTCAAATTGAACCAGCGATGTTGAATTTACTTCAAACGAGTCGAAGCATTTATTCACGATGTTGATCCATACGGACTCGGGCTTCTATATGTGCGCTCGTCACCTTGCATGCCTTAATTGTTACTGATAGTAAAAAACAAAGTATGCAGCCCTACTATTGTTCGAAGGATTGGGGCGCGAAGACAGCGATCACAATCTGCAAACACTTGATTGTATTCGCCGCAAACAGAAATTGGTTGGATGATATCGGGAGGTATGTCATGTCAGACCCCGTACGTTCAGCCACTTATCTGATGCGTTGAAGCAACCCATGGACGCCATGCTAGCCACTGCACCCGCGTGCGCATCTATGGGGGACAGCCCCTTGTCAGAATTCCCTCTTCGGTGTGCCGACGAGTGATACCGCTCATGAATACCTCTCTAGCCGGGAATTTACCTCACTCCATTGCATTCTTCTACGAATTGATCGCCGAGAAACATTGGAGCAATTCCTCGAGTCCCGGTCTGGGAATATGAATACGTTGATCGACCATCCGGATCGTCATTGTCGAACTCCTCTGGCATGGGCGGTTGAGGTCGGATGGTCTAGTGCTGTACAAGCCTTCCTGGAGCATGGTGCCGATCTGCACGGGGCAGTTCTTTCAGTGCAAGGTGAGTCTACTCTCTTACACATGGCACTTACCGGCCCACCTTCACAACGTCCTGAATGTTAACTTCTCTACTGTCATCGGCATTTTGCTTGTGTGAGGTGTTGAGGTAAAATGCAAAAGGGAATGAAAGATAGAATCCACTGCATACTGCAGCATTACATTCCACCTGCCGTTTTCAACGATAATGAGCGTGATTGGAATATATTGACAATGATGGTCAGACTGCAGCAACGCTGCTCCCCATTGTATCTCACCAGGACAAAGTGTTTCATCTTATTTCCTGTGTATGGCGCCCGCTTCCCTGCCGACGATGAGGTGGAGCGTCACATGTTGGGCTAAGCAGTCGTGTGAGAAGGTGGATTTAAACAGACCCATAACTCGATCGTTCTTGATAAAGTGTCAGCTAGAATAGCGCTGAAAAAGACATGTAGACAGGAAATATCGCCTGCAAGAGCTTCTGAGATTTTATAACTCTACCTCATCAGGACTTTGCCTAAATATTCTAGACTAGAGTAAGTTTCGATTTCGACACTATGTTATCTACTTAGCCCAAGAAAGGTGCCATCAGTGGCTCTCTGTACTCATACAAAACGTTCCATTGTGTCTTTGTCCGGTGAACGGGTAGTCATGAAGGAGCCGACCATGCTCCGTGGCCTGGAGACGGCTCGACGTCGTTCACCAGCGCGAAGAGAGGAGAATTAGTTTGAATGCCCCGAAGCAATCTTTCATTGAATTCGGCGAAGAAAGTTGTGTTTCCGATCCGTGAGAATTTCTGTTCTCTCATTTTACCTGCGCTGTTGCCTATCGAACCAAACATAAGTTCGATAACAACATTTTTCATTGTCCCTTCATTGCCTTAGTCTGGACAACCACTTCCATCGCAACGAACTTTTGAGGTGTCAATCAACACGATGCGGCATGGCAGCATGGGCACTATGTAAAGCCATCCTGTCCCAATCATTAGGAAGGAGGAATAGATTCTGGGAGCCGGCGGCGGCAGTGCATCCTGAGTAGGCATATCATGGCAGAGCAGATGCTCTGCATGAGTAGGATGTTTGAGAACAGAGCGGCAAGAAGTAGAATTTTGAGAAAGCATGGTAGGGGTGACGACCAGAGGACATTAAAGGAATGAAAAGCCCTGTATTTCTTCTAAGAGATCTGAATGCCCCTAACCCCCTAGAATAGATGCTCGAGCACAGTGAAAAACTGAAAGCAGCTGGATCAAAACGACGTGGCAAGGACATCCCTATCCGGTTTGGCCTTCGTTCTCAGTAGATCGACCTCAAACCTCCTTTCCTGTGCCTCGCGTGTTTTCTGAGGCTGGGTGACAAAAGCAGCGTACCTATGCACTCCTCCGGGCCTAGTGCGAAAGACCATATCTTCCATCAATTAGGAGGTAATCCTTGCAGGGAAACTTGGTGGGGATACGTGCCAGTCCGATGTCGGGAAGTTTGAGAAGTAGGGGAGAAATCATGGTACCGTGGGTGTCATGCGCAAAATATATCAGAAAGCGCTACGCAGTAGAAAAAAGAAAGTCTCGTAGTTTATCTGTTAGCCAATGTTAACGGCATATGATATCGATTCTCATCGATTTGATATATGACGCGAACCTTGGACGATTTCTACACAACGATTGCCATCTCCACACGACTGTTTCAGATGATGGGGCTTCCATCCATTCAATTAAAAAGCCAAATACAAATAATTAATAATTAATGATGAATTGATACCAATTGCCCAATGGTGCTGATTAGGTACCGCAGAAACAAACTTATGCAGAACAGTGCTATGCCACACTGCTAGCTTCGCAGCACTGCATTGCACCAAGAAAACCACATGGTCCAAGTTTGTGGGTGGTCTCCACCAGGGGTGCCAATAATTAGGATTATGATTTTATTGGGCCAATTCACACTGTGGGCTGCGAGTCATTGCCTTTCCCCGCTCCGTGTACGGAGTACTCCGTCTGTAAATATTGGTGTTGGAAGTTTAAACCGTGGACATGCGCCCTGCGTTAGAGTGACAAGCCTTTTAATGGTGATCTTCCAGTTTGCTGAACACATTAAGCTCGAATGATGTACTCTGTACGGAGTACTTTGCATGGGATTTGAAACGATAAGACAACAACTAAGATAGTTACTGCGAGAAAGAGGGACGGTAGGATCGTCCTGGCCACCCCCTGCTGTGTTTCGTGGGAGAGCAGGACAGAGGCGACGGCCGCCACCCATCACTGGGGCATTGGCTTGGCTAGCCTTGGCTGTCGGAGCATACTTGGCTTGCTTGGCTTTCTTGGCGCCCGCCTAGTGCCAAGCGAATATCTATCTGAAATGGCGGTATCGTTGCCATATTAATACGGAGTATTCTGTACATCAATTGCTATGACCCTCTGGCTTTGTTTCTTTCTTCCTTACGCAGTATATTTGCCTGAATAAGTTTTTGTTGACTACGTATATGCTCCAATGCCGAGGGTCACTCAAGGGAATGGTAATAATATGGATAAATTTTGTGGTGAGATGCAACAATCAGAAATAGGGCTGATGATTGGAGCAATTTGGGGCTGTGACAATTGAGCATGGAAAGCAAATGCCGGAACCAGAAGCCAAGCCATTCCGAGCCATCTGCTAAACCAATACGGCCTTGGAACCAGTACGTAACAACGCGTAAATTAAAGCCTCAGCAAACAAGGTTTGTGTGGCTGTGGCGCTTGTAATTTCGTCTGAAAAATTTACCAATAACAGTACCCAAGGTGCCAAGGGTGCCCAGCCGTCCCCCGTTCCCCCTCCTCTGTCCTCTCGTCTTGTCGTATGGTGATTCCTTGGCCGGAACCGCCCAGGGCTTGGTGTCCCTGTCCGCCCACCTCGACTGGTTTTTTGCGGTTTCTCCGTCTCGCTATGGGTCGTTTTCTGCCTGCGCCCACCAGAGTGCCACCCCCTCCCCTCCGATTTCTCTTTTTCCTCTTATTATCGCTCTCCTACCCTCCTGCCAACCTTTATCTCAAGTCCCAAGACCCCAAGACTTCCTGCTCCTCCCATTTAAAATCATTTCCTAAACTTCTCCATGCTCCTTTGCCCTCCTCCCCTTCTCCTCCCCCGCTTTGCTGTAGAACTTAAATAACCGTTTTCTTGAGTTTCTTGGATCCGGCCATCTTCGCAGCTCACATCAAAACATCACCCGCAATTCAATTTTGTGACTGGGCTTTTGGACTCGAGTCTTCGATTATCAGTTCCCTTCGCGCCCATACACCAACCACCGGGAATTCGCTCGTATCTTTCGCTCCCTGGTCGTACAGGGTGACGGCGAAATCCCATTCTGAGTGGCACGAAGAGGAAAACTGATCCAACGAGGAAAATCTGAACATCGCAAAGAATCGCAAAGAGAATAGCTTTGCTGTCAATTTCATCCCAGACGTGTAGGTAGACTGCATCTCTGTTTTAAGCTTCGCGGAGCCCGTTTACATGGTTGGTCGTCAACCTAACTCCTATTCTCTGTTGTGGGCTTTTGTTCCCGCGTTTTTGCGCTACAAACAATTGTGTCAATCACTTCCTTTGTAGCCTCATCGTTTCTCTCAGCGCCTTTCTTTGCCTTTTCGATATACATCAGCCCTTTCAACTTGAAACCTTCCGTGTTTTTTGTCGTTCCATTTTCCGCTCCCAAGACTTGCTTTGTAACAAGAAATATTTCTTGGCAGCCATGTCCTCACGCGAACTCCAAGACCCTTCCGCCCCAATGGCTCAACAGCAGCAACAGCCGCAACAGCCGCAGCCATCACCACAACATCAACCCCAACAACCACTGCAGCATCAGCAACAGCCTCAACAACCCCAGCAGACCCAACAGCAAGGTCCACCTCAACAGCAGCAGCTGCCTGCATCACAGGTCCAGCACTCGCCTGCCCAACCTTCCCATCCTCCTCTGAATTCGCCCTCTGCGGTTCAGCAGGCCGCTGCAGCTGCGGCAGCGGCCTCTGTTACTCCAGTACCGCTTTCGCAGAATGTGGGCAATGGAGCAACCCAAGGTGTTACTGAGAACTTAGTGTGCCAATGGCAAGGTTGCCAAGACAGACTGCCCACAGCTGAAGCCCTCTATGTGAGTTTCGCCTCTTCAGCGCTGTTGGTCCACGTGATATCCCCAAGCCCCTCGACTACTTATAGATTCTATATCCCAGCTTTTGGCTATTGTGCCCTCCCCTTACACTGGCGATTTCTAAATGTTTACATTTACTTGTTTGCGTAACCGCCATGATAATGGAAATCAGTTGCATCACACTGTCTTCTTTTCTGCAATGCTAACATACACCTATCAATCTAGGAACATGTCTGTGAACGCCATGTTGGCCGCAAAAGTACCAACAACTTGAATCTGACCTGTGGCTGGGCTAACTGCCGGACAACGACTGTCAAGCGAGATCACATTACATCGCACATCCGAGTTCATGTTCCCTTGAAGCCTCACAAATGCGACTTCTGTGGCAAGGCTTTCAAGCGTCCGCAAGATTTGAAGAAGCATGTAAAGACCCATGCGGACGATTCTGTCCTTGTAAGATCTCCAGAACCTGGCCCTGGCGCCAGGCCACCAAATGGGATGTTTGGTGTTGGCGTTGGTGCGGACGGCAAGTGTAAGTCTTCGATCGTCTCCCGGTGTTTCTTACATCACATGAACAGTGTTTACCGCCCATATCTTGTTCGCCACATCGCTAACCTGAATCTCCTGTCCACAGCCCATTATTTCGAGGGGTCTTTAGGACCTGTTCCTGGGCAAGGGTATCCGCACGGAGCTCCACAATATTATCAACAACCCCACCCACAACACCCTTCCAACCCATCCTATGGAAACGTGTACTATGCTGTGGGCAGTGATGCGTCGCATCAGGCCTCTTATGAGTCAAAGAAACGCGGATACGATGCTTTGAATGAGTTTTTCGGTGACTTGAAACGCCGTCAGTTCGACCCCAACTCCTACGCGGCGGTTGGGCAGCGACTTTTAAACTTACATGGCTTGCCACTTCCCCTGGTTAACGGCGGTGCTGTTCCCGAGTACCAGCCGATGCCAGCCATGGTCAATGTCGGCGGCCATGGCGGTGGTTACCAGTCCGGCCCAATGCCCGCGCAGTCCTACCACCTACCACCAATGGCGAACCTTCGCACCAAGGCTGACTTGATGAATATTGACCAGTTCCTGGAACAGATGCAGTCGACCGTTTACGAGAGTGATGACCACGTTGCCGCTGCGGGAGTCGCACAGCCAGGTGCCCACTACATCCATGGTGGAATGAGCTACCGCAATACCGGCTCACCCCAATCCGCCACTCATATCCCATCTAGCCATGCGACAGCAGCGACTTCTGCTCCCATGATGACATCCTCGACTGCCGCCCGCTCTCCACTCAGCTCCACCCCTGCACTTACCCCTCCGTCCAGTGCGCAGTCCTACACCTCCGGCCGTTCCCCCGTTTCCGTCTCCTCGACGCATCATACTCTTACCCCCTCCCACCATCCTCATTCGAGTGCTGCACTGTATCCAACGCTTCCCGCCACCACCGCCCAGGAAAATCCCACCACGGCCTATCCAAGTATTTCAAGCGCCGCACCACCGTCGACTCTCAGCAGCATATTTGAAAATGATGACCGCCGACGATATACAGGCGGCATGCTCCAACGATCTCAACCCAGCGCCGGACCTCAGCCATCCCAAATGCAACTCTCCCAAGCTTGCGATACCGAGCCTACTAAATTTTCTGCAAGCGTCATCGACCCGGCACTGCGGCCGCCCACAACAACAACATCAAGAACGTCATCAGATCACATCAGTAGCCCTGATCTTGGTAGCAAAAAGCGTGATAGCACGCCTAGGAGAACCCCAGACGCGGAGGAAGCGTCCCGCGCCGTTGCTGCCGCCGCTACCGCTTCAAATGCCATTACTGGCAGTGAAGTCCATGGTAACTCGGTGGAACAATGGGTAGCCAACGTTCGCCTCCTTGAAAAACTACGGCTGTACGTCTACGAGCGACTCAATCGTGGCGATTATGAAGAAGATGTTACTGGCGCTGCTGCACATGAAATCAACATGGATAGCCATGATGTTAGTGAGAGGATGGAAGGAATTGAGCTTGGAGGAAGCACGCCGTCAGCATCTCCTAGCTCTGATGGGCATAGGGATAAGGTTGATGAACGGCAACAACAACGGCAACATGGAAATGGGAAATCGGAGGCCCGAGGTGGTGCAGAGAGGGAGGCAAGTCTGTATCCTGTCCTGAAGATGGAGCTTGAGGGGTCTTGATTATTATTATTTATTTATTTATTTATTTCATATTATTATGATTATTATTTGTTTCCCTATGAAATTAGCTGTTTCGCTTGGTCATTTTTTACGTTATGATCTTCGGCTTCCCCAGGTTTTGTTAGTTTTGTTCTCCCTTTATACTCAATTCTATTTCCGCTATTTTCTTCTCTTGTCGTTTAATGTTATATGATTCCTGTGGAGCGGGCTGTCTTATGGTCAATATCAATATCTCCACGATTCTCTATTTCTATTTCTATTTGCTATTTCTGTTTATTTATACGCCTCTCCCACCTTAGATGTATACTGGTCAGAGTTTCCCATTGTTTTTTTAAAACCTTGTTTTCTGTCATTTTCTCCTTATTAGTCACGTTTTACTACCCATACAACAGTTTTTTAAGTCTGTGTGTTTCCATTCCTTTTTTTTTTTTTTTATTTAGTTTCTCCCTCTAATTTTCATGTGTCATCTTTTTCCGTCTCGGGATGACTTTATTATTATTATTATTATTTCCTTCTCCGTGCTTGTATAACCTCTGCTTTTTAGTTCAACCGAATTGAGATGTCTAAATCCTATAATCGTGCTATATAATCCGTATAAATACTTATGATGCTGCGATCATAACTCAACAAAGCTATCAAGCTCAGAGTTCAAAGTATCTGATCGAAGCTTTATTTTAGTTTTTATATTTTATGTTTAATAATTCTCTTACTTTCTCTGTTTCTCTCTGCAAGAGGTGTATGTCATCATATGTACTGTACGAAATAGAGAACAAAAATTAAATACTCCTTGGTGTCTATTTTTCCCTCGAGTTGTTGGTTTAGTTCAGAGTGGGAGCACCCAGCCCGTCTGGTGTATTGAAACGAGCAAAATACAGCGTTATAAATCAATAAATTACGCCAACGTCCGCCCCCAATATCCATTGCCCGATTTGGCAGATCCTGGGGTAGGCAACGGAGTAGGTAAGGTCAGTACTGCGTTACTACAAGTATATACAAAATAAAAAGACTGGACAGGTCAACACAAGGCTATCCGGTATGACAATAATACGGAGTAGGTCAGAGGGGAAGCAGGACGGAGGAGGTCAATGCTCCCTGGAACATTGTGATCCCAATTCCCCCGTCATACCCTCCTTTATCCATGCTTCAACACCTGCAGCAAATCCAAGACTCCTTTCCCCTTTGATCAGTCCCCATCCGACCCCATTGGCCCGGACTGCCGCTTTTCTTCCCGCCCTTACACCAACTTACGACTCGCGCGCCGAACCCTTACGAGAACACATCCTGCTTCGAAGTATTTGAACCCTCCCATTTGCCCCCACGGAATTAAACAGGTTGACGTGGTTTAGACAGTTAAAAGCAAACAGAAAAGAGGGAAGTACGGAGTAGAAGAAATTAGAAAGAAAAAACAAGCTAAACCACAAAACTAAAAAATAATATACTCCGCACAGTACGCACCTTAACAACAAGTATATATAGATTAGTAAAATATAAAATATAAATATAACGTTCTCAGATCCGTCGTTTATTTTATTTAAACTTCGGAGATTTTTTTGCGCTTCGCGGAGAAGGAAAAGTCAAAAAGTCAAACAAAAAAGGAAAAAGAAATTAAAATTTAATATACTGTAGTGGGAATTCGAACATTCCAGGGCCTTGCAGGATCACTCGCGCCCTTTTATACGTAACTCCAAGGAGTAACTACTCCATACTCCGTATTATTTACTTATTGTTGGGAGCCAGTAGACGGCGCGTCATTCTCGCGCACCAGCCACCACGGCGCTCTAACCTCCACCACAAACTAAACAAAACCCGCCCTGATATCAGCTCCAAGCGCAAGAGCGGGTGCTATTTGACATCCAGCAGCGAAAGTCGCGAGGCATTTTTCTTTTTTTCCTTTTTTCCTTTTTTTGTCTATTTTTTTTTTTTTTTTATTTTTTTTTTCTTCCCTTGCGAGGTTATTTTTAATTCACCACCCCCCGGAACCAAGGTTCCAAATCTCAGAATTTCGGCCAAAAAAGCCTAGGTTCTGATTTTTTTTTGTTTCGCCTTACCCTGAAACTCTCCTCTTCTGCCAGAAGCGCAAACCGGTGGCAAACAAACAAACTTCCTGGATTTCAAGAGGCGCAAAAACAACAATTTTTTC
>LGRN01000177.1:0-49181 GCA_001883825.1 Emergomyces pasteurianus Ep9510 | reverse complement strand
GGAAGCTAAAAAAGAAATAAAAAAAATACAAAAAAAAAATAAACAAAAAAAAAAAAAAAAAAAAAAAAAAAAAAAAAAAAAAATGCAAAAAACTAGAAAAAAAAAAAAAAAAAAAAAAAAAAAGTTTGTTATCAGTCGAATTGGGCTCACATTGGGTTTTAGGATTCTGTATACCGTAGACGCGAACTCATTCGCGTCCCTTGCGCTTTTAAATAAGAAATGGCGGGAAACGTCTGATATTCCTGAGCTGTATCGTTATCATCTAGATAGCTGCACGTCTGCTGTTTTGCGCAACAATGACGACGTGCAGCGTCCTTGGACATCCGAAAATCTGTGGCAGTTGAAGCGAAGGTTTGCTCGTGAAGCTAGGAGAAATTTGTTCGAATCTTTCCTTAGACCACAGAAAACCCTGATCAATCTGATTTCAGCATCAGCAAGCTCATCATCCGCGTTTCCCCAAGGCGAAGCATTTCAATTTACTTTCTCGGCAAACGGACGGCAATTGCTGGCGATAAGTTCGTCTAGAATTTTCGTGATTGCCTTATCCACAAGTCCAATATCTGTTTCCTACGAATTAAAGACTTTGCGACGGCCTGTCGCCGCTACAATTGTCGACGACGCAAGTCTACTGGCGGTGGTTTCCTCGACTCATCAAGCGAATATCTATCTCCTGGTTAACGGGAATGTGAAGTTAATTCAGGCCATTACTTTGGACAACATTCCTCGTACAATCTCATTATCACCGGAAGGGACGGTTTTGGCCATCGCTTATGATGGAGGCATCGAGGTTCATGCTTTGGGTGAGAAGGCACTGGCAACTGATCGCAGGGCAGTACGATGTTTCCACACCGATATCTTATCGTTCTCACGAGATGGTTTGATGTTAGTTGGCTCATCGAAGAATCCGCTTGAGGCTAGAATGGTATCCATTTCACCGCCTCTTTACATAGATTTAGATTCGGAACTGCCTTCGCCAGAGCTGCAGTCCCGAATGTGGACCACGCAGATATTGTCGCCAGACATCACGATAGGTTACAATAACGTCACCCTCATTCCATCAACCGTTGTCGATGAAGGCGTCACTTGGATTGTTGGATACGACAGCCAGCTACAAGTTTTTCGGCTTGGCCAGATCGATAATGCCAGGGGTGGGTTTACGTACTTTGTTGGACCCGGTGGAGATGGAGAGATAAAAGAACCCGGCCCGAGCGTTGTGCCTACAGCAAGCTGCAATGGGGAGCTGTTGGTTTTAGGTTTTCAAGGTTCCGGAATGTGGCTCTATGGAATTCCAGATGTGTCGGATCGACCCTCAGAATCAAATGTCGTCCTAGAGCGAAATTGGGGCTCGAGGCCAACTCGTACGAATTCCCAAAGGCTGAACAAGGTCATATCACCACCCAGCCACTTGATCCATGGGTTGTCCTTGTCATCTATGAATGATATCACTGCAATCAAGTGGGTAGACGGCGTCAACCTGGGAAGCCCTGGGGAGCAGTGCATTCAGAGACTCGTGGCAGCAGCTCCTGGTGGGGTTAACTCTTCCTTTGGCGAAATGGGCGATGATCGTTTGCCAGTCGATGGTGGCAGGATTGTCGTTTTTGAATTTGCACGTTCTCCGACTGATGGAAAGACACTTGAGATGACAATTGAAGTGGGCGAAGCAGAGCCCATAGCGCTACCAGAGCAGGATTCAACTATGGATGTCGAGGTTGAGCTGGAGAGGAGGAGGACACGGGTCAATCGACGGGGCGGGCTGGGTCGAAATCGTAATACTGTCGTTGAACGCTCTGCCACTCTCGCTAGACATCGTGCCAGTATTGCAAGTACGCATGTTGAACCACCACCCGTCCCAACCAGGGTTCATCGGAATAGTTTTTCCCATCCAAGCTCCCCCATAGATCCTCATCCCCAGGCCGTCGAGAGTCCGTATTCTAACACCCAGCCACGGTCCCAAGACACTCTTAGCCGAGCCGCTACAGCTGCTGCAACTGACCATGGCCAGACTCGCTTCCATAATGCCCGCTATGCACATTCTGTTTTAACGACCCGGCGACCGATAGTGCCACACGAAAGTGATGCCGATAATTGGGTACCTCCACCACCACCTTATACCCCTGATGCGGATGTGCCTCTACCGGATCATATTCAAAGAACTTTGCTACTCTCGTCGACTGACCAGAGGCGTGATGGAAATGTTTCCCGTGACCTACGATGGACACAAACATCCCGTTTTGAGTCTATTTCACAAAATGCTATGCCAGGGACGAGGTCAACCATGGAACGTATCACAGTCCTTAGGACGAGGACGGGGCCATCACCAGAGATTTCGGGACAGAGTATGCTTCACAGAGATAATAATGTCTCAAACTACCCCCCTGGCCATTCAAGAGCCATTACCGACAGCGGACCCCAGATGATTACCTCAACGGACAACCAACCTGGGGTTCCTCAAGGTCACGCTAATGGAAGCCGTTCGACGACCGTGCCACCTGCCCCGCATCATGGAGGTGGTGCCGAGCCATCGAACTTCCCAGATTTGCCCCAGCCGCTTGTAGTAAATACACAAGTCCCAACATCTTCGACAGAATTTCGCCCCTCTAGGTTTCCCCACCGAGAAAATTCGTCCTCAGTTTCACCGGTAATTTCTGGGCCTGCCTTGAGAGATCCTGCTCCTCACGCGGTCTTAGAATACCGTTACTCTAACCCTATTCCGGCCGGAGTGATTGGTAGGAATGGCTCTGCCAATCCTGTAGACCCAGACGTCCATTCATCAGCACCCTCTGCCCATTCTAGATCACCACATCCAAACACACGCAGGGGAAGCAGACGATTGTCTGCCACCCAAGATTCAATACGAAGCTTCCAAGCAGCAGCAAGGAACTTGAATACTAGTTCTTCCGAACATGGGCAGTCGGATCATTTGCGATCATCCCAGTCGGATTCAAGAAGCACACACAGCACTTCCCGTTATGCCATTCTGCCGAACTTTTCACCTGTTATTACAAAACCTCAAGCTTTGTCCTCTCCTCACCTTCGGTCTCATGAACCTCGCCGTGTCGAGACCTTGTATAACGTCCGTTCAAATCAAGAGACTGATAGATCTAGATCAAGATCACAGGACGTGCCGCGTCGTAGGCTCGCAGCTGGCAGTGCGTTCTTTGACACGCGCTCAGGCCGGATGATTTCAAGTTCTCATTCTGATGCGGGGGTAGGGCAACGCACGAGAGCAGAACAGTTGAGAGGTAGAATGGCCGAATGGAGTGAGGTTGATGGGGACAGGAAAAAGAAAAGGGAAGGAAAGTGTTCAATTTTGTAGTTGTATACGAAGGAGGGTATAAAGAGTACCAAGGCCGAATATATGCGCCTAGTTCTGGGTTTTTTTCCCGGCCTTCCTTCTTCTCTTTACTTTTTTATCCTCACATGTTGTCCTTCCCATTATATAATTCTCATTAGTGTTCCATCATCCCAAGGACGTCTAAGTTTTTCTATTTATGAAGCTCTGTTGACCTACTCCATCAGACCACTTTTGGGAGTTTTACCTGTCTTGATCGGTGAGTTTCACTAACGAAGGCTCATTCTCAAGTACGATTCTTAAAGAAATGCTCTTTTCAACATCACGATTCCGTTATACAAGATCCAAATCTTCTGATTATCTGTTGCGAGATCCCATCAGTTTACCCTTGTTTCTCATGTCGCAGCCTCTCCATAACCTCCCTTAAATTACACGCGACATTATATTCGCAGCCAACCTTTCGCATCGTTCTCATCTCGTTGTCCGACTACATTGTCGCAGACGATTAACATTACGATTTGTAGTATTTTTCTAATTATTTGTAGATATCCCTGCAGGCCTTGAATTGAAGGGAGACTCTTAAGTTCATTTTTCAGCGCTTGATGAGCAAGTTATATACCATACAATATCGTGTGCCATTTATTTTATTTTATTTTATTTTTTTTATTTTTTATTTTATTTTTTGCAGCTGGTGCAGTTAAAGTCACATATAGAATACAAGATCACCTTTGAAGCATCTTTCAAGCAAAAAAACGTTTTCCAGCCTATGATTTACCTGAAGAAGTAGAATTATGTATTCAGCACTTACATGTACTGTACTTGAATTTCGTTACCTTTGTACTCCGAACTCTCCTGTAGGGTTGCAGTGAGGCCTCCTGTTCAGTGAACGGTGAGAAAGTAGCCGCTCGTTTTCTGGTGTTGCATCTTGCCAAGCATTCATTCTCTCTGATTTTCCTCGCATTGTTCAATCCCATGTCCTATCAGTGTGATGCGCCGTAGCTACTAATGTGGGGTAGAATGGAGCATGGGAGCTAAATAACATAGCCACCTAGTTTTCTCGAGGATCCGCCGCCACGAACTGGCACGTAAGTCGCTGAAAATGGGTTGAATTATGAGCTTAGCTAACTTTTGAAAATGTGATGATTTGTGGCTGGCGGTGAGCTTTACGAGAGAGCTCCCTTTTTCATTGCAACGGGAGGAGATTGATGCCCTTGCCCCAATTGCCCCATACCCGCCTGATGAAAACTCAAGTAAAGCTTCTGAGGTTTGCAATTAGCCATAGTGTGGACAATTGTCTAGTATGTATATAGAGGGCAGTACATCTACTCCGTACTAGTTATAAAGGTTCAAGTTCTGGCGGCCTGATGAGAATTCCTCTTGATGTTGCTGACGGCCTCATGTTCAAAAGCTCATCTGCCAGCAGCTTTCTTCAGAAACCAAGAAACAATCCTACAATCAATTTCTCAATGAAGCTTTTTTGACTACTAATTTTTACGAGCCAGGTAGCGCTAATTTCCGGTGTGGCGCACTACCAACCCCCGCGGCGAAGCAAGTTGATCAACTGACTTCGTTCCGCTGGTACTCCGTATGCTAAAACGAATACTAGTATATGTTGATGACCTTCTCTTACAAAAGGTTGAAGTCATTGTAATCCGTTTCGTCTTGTCCTATTCTTCTTATTATCTTACGCTTGCATTACGGGCCTAACATCATCGAAGTGGTGTGCAGAGAAGTCAGGGCTACCAAAATATTCCATGACTCCTTTGATGTATCTTACTTCCTCTAATTATATATGACACAAAATATCATTGCTCTGGTATCATCAACAGTTCGTTTGTGTTATTCTGGGGGCTAAACCGAACTACTACTCACTCACTAATATCGAACACGATACGCAAATGAGCACCTTTGTATGGTTCTTACCGCAATGAGTTTATCTCAATCAAATGCAGGCGAGAAAACCTCACTCACCCCCAGGATAAACCCGCCGAATGGCCCACCACCGTCATATACTCCAAATGATCCCAATTCAGACGATACACCACCTTCAGCCTCACTCCGAGAGCTTCACTTCGGACCCTCAGGTTTACAAGAATCTGTGAACCCTGTCAGCGTAGGGCCGGTGACGACGGACCAATGCATTGCCCATTTGAAGCTTTTGGCTGCTCTAGCTGATCTTCGTGAGACTATTTCGGCAATTGATGGCCTGTTTAACCTGCACGATACAGAGTATGAAAAATATCAGACAGAGGAGTCCAGGCTCAAAGCTGCTCGATTGATTAGAGAAAAAAGATGGGCGGTATATGTTGGTCGAGCAGTGGACAGATTCTCAACTTGGCACGAGAGGTGTATTAGGAGTGATGGCTTTGGTTCTAATATGGGAGCTGTCACTATTTATGATATGACGAGTCCCGGTGGACTTTCCTCTTCCGTGGCCTGGAATGGCACAATTAATTGGACTGCTGATATGATGCCCCCTTTGGGTTAGATTCCTTCCCATCGAAGTCTCTGCCCGTTTGAATAGAGCTAATTTATTTATTCCTAGATGTTTTAATGGTGTGGCATGCATATATGTTGAATCCTCGTGACTTTTTAGAAGACTGCATCCGTTTTGGTAAAATGAGTTTCTGGAAAACAGGTTTGCCCTGGGAAGTTGTTAATTCTTGCATCGATCATAGAACATTTGACTACTCTCCCCCACCCGAAGCAGCTGCAAATTTCAAAATGAAAACAGGCCTTCAGTGGGACGGCAATCATGATAGCCCGTCGAAGACATTAAGCTGCCCACAGTGTCTGAATCAGGTAATTGTTCCGTGGCAAATAGAAAATCCGCACATCGGATCATTGGACAGTCCCTTTGAATCTTGCGGCGGTTTTGGGGACAAGAATTTCAGAGCGGTATGCTATAATTGTACGGTTACGATCACGCATAAAAAACTTCGAGTTGCAAAGTTCGGTCACGATGTACGACGTCTTGTCGGAGCGGGTGTTCCGATGCCAGGTACCATTTTAAACAGGGATGGGATGCCAAAAGACGCAGAAGATGGCTACCGGGGGCCTTATTTTCCGAACAATCTCATCAAATTAGTAATTTGGAGGCGCCTTCTTAGATTAGTAAACCTCCACCAGAACCCTACTGCATCGATGTCCATGGTCCGTGACTTTTTGGGAGAGTGTCTCAAGGATGGAGAACTGCTCCAAAAGGTAGTCAATGGTGCGGCATCTAAACCCGACATTGAAGAACGTATCGCCATTCGAAAACTGATGGCTCGGTATTGGGAAAATTCGTCGCCCTTCGCGCTCGACCTCGTTGGAGCTGTTATCCGCCAGGGTACATTCATTGGAAAGATGGACAATATTGACTGGATCCATTCCCCAGCACTCGAGTCTACCATGAACCGCCTCATCACGAAATATATATATTTCTTTCGAATTATATGTGAGAATCCCGAGGAAATGGCCGTCCCTACGCTTGACGTTGACCTTGCCTGGCACACCCATCAACTTTCACCGTACCAATATTTCACATATTCCGTTCTCCACGCCAAGGATAGGTTCATCAACCATGACGATAAAGTCGCCGAGATCAAACTCACCTCCGCATTCAAATGGACATCGAAACAATACCAGCGAATGACGGGTGGCCAGATATATAGCGAGTGCACATGCTGGTACTGCGAGGCCATCCGAGAATCCCACAACGGGGGCATTTTTAAATCCTCTTCGACGGCTCAAGCTCAAAAGCGAGGTGATCAACTCCATTCTCGCTCAGATATAAACCTAGACCCGCTCAAAAGTCCTCATATATCAACTCATAGCGCAGTGAACCCTATGGATGACCCCTCCAAGCGCGTGAACGCACGGGAGGTGGCAGCCTTAAAGCTTCAATGGAAATACAAAAAGGCCATGCGCCGCATACGGAAGCATAGCTCAAAATCTGTCCTAACTCGCGGTGGTGGCGACTCTGCCGCAAAACGTCTTTCGCTTCAGTCTGGCACAGACAGCACAAGGGGGAATCCTTACGCTGCGACCGCCATCGTATGGGGTTTGCCAGTGGCACTTGCGCTTTACATCCCTTTCGCGGTCGATCCGTGTATCAATACGCACTTATATCCATGCAATCCGTCATGTATGAGCATGGGATTGGATGCTGCAGGCAATTGTGTTCCATCCACATGTACTGCTGAGGTTGCAGCGGGTGTGTGTGGGTGGGGTGCTGATAGTGGTGGAGCCTGTGGCGACGGAGGCGGATGTGGTGGATGTGGAGGTGAATAGTAGTGCCTAGGCAGCGTTTTGGACTCTGACTCGCTTAATTCGGTTTTGTGGTAGATTCTGTTTCGTTGTTTGTTGTCGCAGATTTTCCTGGCTTCTTTTAGCAAATGTTTTATTTTTCTCCTTTTGTGTATGATTTCCATGTGCACGAGTTTCATCCCCTTCCACGTATTTCTTTCAGGTACATGTACTGCTCTAATACGTGTCCGCCAAATAAAAGTCCAAAATATGAATTCGGTCTCCCATTTCATAATGCACTGGTGGATGTAATGGATTCCCTCGTTAGAACTACGCCATGGTATGTATATGGATGGCACAGTTGGACTATTTGCGAAAAAAAAACCCAAAATCTGAACCCTGTTGATTCAGTTTGTGAAAAGGGAATGACAAGAAAGGGAAAATAGAATTTTAGAAAATTTAAAGAAAATTGAGAGGTGGGTGATCTCCTACAGTATGAGGAAGATCTCGACGAGTGGAAAGATATTGTAAATGTGGACAAATCCATGTACGACTTCATAGCAGTAAAGTAAAGAAAATATAGGCGAGAGAGCAGACATTAACAAATTCAAATTATTTTCTATGATGCTTTCCGTAGTGAATATCCAACTCACTAAAATGAAACAAGAAAGAATATTTGGTGACAAATAATCAAGGAGAACGTAAAGTTATAATATGAATGAGAGTGCAAAAACCAACAGCGAAGATAGAGAAACATGGAGTGTTCTATTCCAGTAACAGGAAAAAGAAGCAGAAGAAGAGACCGTTAAAACCTGGGACAAGCAGAAAGAAAAGGGAAAGTAAATGAAGAGAGGTGGAAGAATAGGGAAACTACGTAATTCCCTGGGTGTCTAAACCCTGAACAGCATTGTAAGAGTATGGGAAGTCCACTAACCCATCCAGCATCCAATTTAGGGGATCGAATACTTCGTAATTTGGCTCCATGAAGCCGCCGGAGAGACCCATCCCGATTCCGGGGCCTGATGTACCGAGACTTCCTCCTCCACCAATATTGGTAGAGTGAGCAGGCGGTGCCGGTGCAAGGTTGGGATCTGTCCCAGTAACGCCCGGGGTGGCGCTCGAAGCACGTAACGGGGTAGCAGATGAGGTTGAGGAGTCGGCATTGGAGTCCGGGTTGGTTGGGTTTTTGAGGAAAGCTAGTTGATGATCGTTAGAACCACGGCGCATGGGCATGGAATGGGCCACGTGTATAATGATACACAGAGAGAACATACATTCTAGATTACTTCCTTTCGCCTGGAAATCTTCTCTCCATCTCCAAACCGAGTCGTAGACAAGAGACATACTCATGCGGCATCTGACTTTCAACTGAAGGGTGTCGTCCATTTCCGGGGTGACCGATGAGCTAGGGGGGTATGGGGAGACGGGTGCACCACCCGTCCTCCACATTTGGGCCAGAACCTCTGCCAACCGTTCTGGGAGATCATTGCTTGTAACTGACATATTTCGTAGTGCCCAAATCGTCCTGTTGAAAAGGGCTTTCGTATAATCCATGTCAATGTGAGCGGCGAAGAAGCTTTTGCATAATTTCAGGAGAATGAAACCGGCGGCCAAAGTCATCTGATATATGTAATTTGGGCTATACGCAAGGACGGGGCCAACAGTTGTTTCGAGATTTAGAGCCTCATCGAGAAAAAGTGTAGTCGCAAGGTATAATGCTAAAAGACCTTGGCGGTAGTCTTTGGCTGTCGGGTTATCAAAGAAAGCTGAAAGGCGGAGGTGTAGACCAGCCGCCCGAAGATAGAGGTTTGTTATGGCTAAAAGGTAGAGCAGTATTGGTTGGTAAGTCTCCTAGCGGTAAAAATATATGAAACATATGAAAAATGCAAGAACAGGTAAATCACGCACAATTATGGTTTTGTCTTAACTGGCTTTCGAGCTCCTCGAAGTCCTTGGCGAGAATGGTGGTTACAATGAATCTTTCATCATCGCTTGAAAGCCCTACAGGATCTCGAGGATTGCTGTAAAGACCTCTGGTTACTTTATCACAGAACTTTTCAATATCCAGTCGGCATTTGATTTCCGTCGGAAGTTTGAAATTTTGGTCAACAGATTCCGGGGATGAGAGCGTCCAGTCAATTAATGTCTGCGATGGTTGCCCGTAACCAGTTGCTACCCTATTAGAAAAGTAAACCTTCAGTTCAAAAATCTAAGCCACCACGATGGATATCGTGATGGACATGAAGCATGATACGGGAGGTTGACGAAAACCTAGAAATCATACCTTTGAGCAACGATGTTGCAAACGCCCCAAGTTTTAACCCTATCTTTCAATTCCCCCTCTCTAAACTCGATCCTGAATTTTGAAAAATCTTGGGCATGTGACGGTCGATGGAGGCCAATTTGCATAGCTACCTGCATCATCATACCGCAAAGCATAAAGGTTGGGTCCGTCGACGTGCTGCTGGTGGGAAATGGCCAAGTGCATAACAGCGCCAATGCTTTCACGACATGATAACTCTGGGGAACATCTGCCAATGTACTCCAAATCAATTTTGACACTGGCCCAGACAAAGTATTCAAGAGCGTAGGATCGGCCTGGTACCGACGCGACCCCACACTGATTATAGTCCAGAACAGGAGAGGCGAGGTGGAAAAGTATTCTTCGGGTAGCTTATCTCGATCCAGAAAAGGGAGGAAGGGATGATAAAATGTGAAAAATCTAGTGTCTAATTAGTATAATTGTGATTTATTTCCATTAACAAATTTAGTCGAGAATCACTAACAGGCTAAATAATTCGGTAACACGTTCCGGCGCTACCGACACATTTTCTAGGTGTTTGGTCATCATAATTTGGCTATTAGGGCTTCTGAAATAGCTAGAGGAATCCAGTCCTGATCGGAGATCAATGAGAGATGCAACTGCTTCATGTGATCCCATATATTGGTGCCGTGAATGGCCCGTCGTCGGCTGATATGAGTTGCGCTGAGATGAACCAAACGGCGTAGAAATAGATGGTGAGTCTTGTTTGGTGGATGAAGACGACTGGTGTTGCTCATGCTGCTGTTGCACATTGGCATTGGCATTGGCATTGGCATTGGCATTGGCAATTTGCCTTCTTAGCTCAATTATTTCACGTTCCATTTCTGCATTCCGACTGCGCTTGCCAATTCGTTTGAAATTCGACTCGATCTTGCATTCCAGTTTGAGGCGGCGGCAACGAGAGCACGTGGTAAAAGGTTCCTGTATGACGTCGCATCGGAGCTGTAATACAAATGTTAGCATATTGCGAGACAACAGCTCCGCCGCTCGGAATGAAAATAAACGCTTTTCTAGAGGTTGCAATCAAACGTGAAAAAAAAGGGGGTGTGGGGGGGAGAATATCTCACTTTTTGTTGGCGACATTCATTACAAGCCCGCTTCACTGGTTGCTTCCTCCTATCATCTTGGGTATTATTAGCAATACTCTCGGCCTCTTCCGCATCGTCAATGCTTCCTGGCGAGCTATCCAACCCTGCGAGAGAGGCATTCCGTCTTCGGTTTCCACCACCAAAAGTCGGCCCCGAAACAGGAGAAGGGCCAGCAGCAAACGAGCTAGCGGTATTCCGCCTTATGGGGCTGGAATGCGGGCTGTGATTGTGCTGTTCTGCTGGCCCAACTCCAGCCGCTCCGACTGGAGTAGTTATACTTCCTGGGCCACGGCCGCCTCCGACACCGCTACCATTTCCAACGCCAACGCCAGCGGCACTGCCACTGCCACCGGCACTGCGTCTATGGCCGTCACTGAATGCCAGGGCAGCCACACTGGTAATTTTTCACTGGGGGGACACAAGCGGTGGAAAAAAAGAAGTTCTGAGGTGGGTTTAAGGCTTAACCACCAGCAGGGGCCTGGTTTGTCGTAGAGGCGAACCCTAGCGCTGCCGAATGGGAAAGCGGGGACGGAACTCTCCGGTTTTGGGGTTCCCAAGTCACGTCACGCCGGGCGTCGACGCACTTGATCGGTTACAAACTGCCTTACTCTTAGGTGCTCAATGCTTCTTGCTGCTGGTTGGCGGGGTTGATTGAAACGATTGACTTGATTGTGTCCGATGTCGGTGAGTTCGTGCGGCTCCTTGGAGATTGCAGCCCTCTGTGTAAAATCACGTGATTGATAAGGGTGAGTCATGTGACTTGGAATGCGGGACCTATTCCACCCATTTAATATTACCAGCTGCCAACGCTGGAGAGCTCTGGGAAACAGTTTCTTTCTATTTCATTTCATCAAAGAACAACTGAATAATGGTCAAGAAAAATTTTGATATCACATCCCGAACAAGAAACAAGGGAGATAAATGGACAATATGACAATCCCTGTCAAACACCATGATTTACTCCCCAAACAGCCCATCTCCAAACCAAACGGGCAATCCAGACCTTCAAATCCTTCTGCACACCTCGCAGACCTTCAGTTAAAATCTACTAGCGTTACTGCCGGGAGCCGTAAGCGTTCTGAAAGCGGAAGGGGGACGAATCAGAAGGGAGAGAAGGAAGATCAGGATGAGGAGATGGAAGTTCCCGTGATTGAATTTGACTCTTCGAAGGCGCCGCAGCCATTTTTGGACGGGGAGGAAGTGTTGGAAAAGATGAGGGCGTTAGGAAAGGCCTAATGAAATTCAAAGGGGGGAGAAAGGGGGGAGAACAAATATTGGGCATCTGATTGACGATTTACGATGGGATTACGCTGGCGTTCGAGGCGATAATACTCCGTACATGGCCGGCAGGTTCCCTTTCCACAAAATAAGCATTGCTCTGATGACCCATTAAATCAACAAATAGCAGTTGTATGGAGAAACCCCCCTTCAGGGAAAAGAGCTTAATACACATCTGGAAAGGATATGTGAGAAAATAATTCTCAAGTTCAAGATCAGTAACAGTGTATATATAATTTGCCCTGAAATGGGAAAACAAAACCGCCAGAGGAGAAATAGACATAATATATCAGCAAGATACGCGCAGACAGCGATACATGCCAAAATAATGGAAATGACCAAACTCCTATCTTTAACAGCAGAAATGGGTTTCCGTGCAACATCATAACTGCTTTTGTCCAAGACAATATTAATTTCTTCTCCCTCTCTTTTTACTTGTTGATTTTATTTTTTATTATTATTAACGTTTTCTCCTTTGAAAATAGCTCGATTCGTCCAGGGTTATCATGTATATTCATTGTCGTATATGTTTTGTCCTGGTTAAATCTCATCAATCGTAGGCGAGTAGACAGGGCGGTTAACTCCTGAGTTATCAACCTTCAAACTGAGAACAAGTCAAGGGAAACTAAGCTGAAACAGGCGGAGTGAAAAAGAAGAAGAAAAATAGTAAGGAAACACCTAAAGCAAAGGCAAAGAGCTTATGGAAATGAAAGAGTAACCAGATATAAAATATATCGAAATAACCCGGCGAGGGTATAACCACGCTAAATCGAGAACATTCCAACAAATATATTCATAATCGTCATATAATATCAGCACGGCGTCATGATACATGTCTCACATGTAAAATTTCATGTCGGCATAACTCGCTAAAAACAGTATAAATGAATTCAACAATTCAAAAAAGATCATGAGATATAATAATGAAAATTATATAGCAAAAAGATGAAACGAAAATGTCGATATGCAATCGTAAAGGGGAGGATATTTCCTGTTTCGTTATACTTCGTATACGCGGACCAGCGCCAGGAAAGACAGTAAATTAGTAGTGTTCCTCATCATATGGGGTTTAGCGGCCATCTGGAACGATGATAGCCGTGTTATTAGTTAGAACCCGTCTCCCGATGCTCTTTCTCAGCTTATCTCTCCGCTCTTCCAGCTTATATTGTTCCCTCTGGCGCCGAATCTGGATGACCCACTCCTGTAGTTCGCGTAAAGATCGTATGGGAATCCGTAACACCCTTCTTGGTAGGGTGTAATTGTGGTTACGACGAGCAGTGTGTACTCGGTGCGATGGGAAGCCGGTTTTATAGTGGGACGGAAGTTCCTGTTTACGGTTCTTGAGATGTGCAGTCCGATATCGAGAACGGTTAGACAACCGTCGAATAACTGACATTGGGCCGGTGAATATGACACGCTTTTGCGGTATGCCTAGTGAGTTGCCGACATACAAATCGTCGATGCCCCTTGCGATAGGAGAGCCGGACCTCAGATAACCCTCCCCTTCTACATCAGAGTCCGCAAGTCCTTCCCAAAACGGTCGGGGTAGCCAAAATGGGTGCAGTTTGCTATCTATGTTTTTGCCCGCTTTAGGGTTTCGCACGTTGTGAGACAAGACTTCGGTAGGGTATGTCTCAGTTCGTCTTCGGGAGCTCAAGGCACGGCGAACAGAACCGAGACGACGTATTCCGATATCGTTTTTGTTTAAAGTGTTTGATTCTGGAACAGCAGGTTGGTTTATTTCATCCATAGGAGTTGGGGGAATAATTTTGACCGCGGGGGGTTTGGGAGGCGCGCGGGGGTTTCTGAGTGGAGAATCCATATCTGCTTTAGCGGTTGTGGTTGACATGTTAGGGGTTTGAGGTCGAGCAATTTTCATTTCCATATCGCCTGGTGAGGTACGAAGTTCCTGAACAGCGCGTGATTCGGGGATCGGCTGCTGGTCGACAAGCAAAAGAGATTTATTATTGTGGAGGAAAAATGGGACAGCCCTAGCTTCGTGAATTTCCACAGGGCCGGGGGACAAAGACTGGATGGACGCTTGAAACGGCGTGAGGGGTAGGGATGGGGATATCATTGGGCCGTTTTCATCAACTGGCTGCTCGCTTGTACATGGAGTGGGATTTGCAAATTGTTTGACAGGCTCTGGGACGGGGCTTTTGGTATGTATCGGGTCCATGTTTCCTTGATTTCGACCTTGGGGCGTAATGGGTTGAACAGCGGGAGGGAGCTCATGATGTCGAAAACTCTCCGAAGTAAATGAGGGTGCCCTGGAATTATTCCTGCTGGTGGGAGCAGATAAGGACGACCTTCTTTGAGGGATGGCTGGTCCAGATATATAACTCCTTCGACCCACATCTTTTGAGGTCGTTGAAGGTAAAGATGCGGATAAAGTACGTCTTGTCCGTCGTGAAACGTCGAACGAGCTAATTGCATCGTCTGGCGCAGTCGTAGGTCGACGACTAGAACCGAGAGAGTGGGCTCGTGAATGAACCCTGCTATCAGAATGTGTAGATTTCAACGAGGACCGTCGTTGGGGAATCACCACGACCGGGACGACATCGTGCTTCGGTATTGGTCGCGTCGAGGATACGCTTGCCGCGAAAGACATATCGGATGACACACTCCATCGGTTCTCATTTGTAATTCGAGCCGACTTCCGGATTAAACGATGGTGAGGGTCGTTCAAGGACAAGGTTGAATCGTCGTGACATGGCTTGGGAAGCGGCGAACTGACTGACCGAAGGGAGGAATTCTTCTCAGTATGCCGTAATGTCGGTAGCTTTCGTGGTGGAGAGTCTATTACTACAGCTTCCACAGTCGAAGTAGTCGATATCCCGGAGAGACGCCAAACATGGATTCGTTCGCTCATATCAAGTTGTGCTTCCCCTGAAATCCAACCAATATCCTCCGCAAATTTTTCGATAGAAGATGTGATGGGGATATTTTTAGGTTTTTGTAGTCGCTGTTCCAAACTCGTTTGTCGGCTCGACGAAGATTTAGATACGGGGTGCGAATCACAACGGCTGTTGCTGACCTGGGAAACTGGATCGTGATCTGAAAGGATTGGTTGATACCTGTGTTTCTTTTTCTGGAATATGGCAATATTGTTTTCCTGTGGCTTAGCCCACTGGCCATCAAAAGAATCGAACGTGTTTGCATCTGTCTGGTTAAGACTCCTTCCATCTGTAAGAGACTCATCCCCTGGTGGTCCTGTCTTGATCGAAAGCCCTGGCTCCCCTGGCTCCCCAGTTGACGTATTCGTTCGCAGCGGATGAGGCAGCTTGTGTTTGGTTGGACGTAATAATGGTGTCACTCTTGCACTTCTCCTTTCCAACTCCTCTTCCTCTGAAGACAAAGCTTCTCTGGCAGTGGTAAATGACTCAGCCCTCGAGGACATGGATGGTTGTATTGATGTAAGACCTTCTCTCCTTCTGAATTGTGAAACGACTCGCGGAGGTGTAATATCGGGCGTGGGAGGGCTTAGCTGGTGAGTTGGTGTAGCAGTTCCTGTTGTGCCTGGGATAAGCTCGTGGGATACCTCGCGCGTAATACCATTGCTTGACTTTTTGCAGGCCTCTAACGCTAGGCCAGGGGGTGTCAAAGGAAGAGCTGGCGCGGCAGGATAGGTGAATCCGTTCGAGGGAGGCGTGGGATCTAGTCTCGAACTCGGCGATGAAGGTACTGATGTCAAACCCTGCGTAAGGAATATATCACGTTTTCGTGGAAGGGCTTTATGGGTTTTCAGACGTGGATGATTTACACGCGGCGTTATCGGGCTCGTCTCTGGAATATTTACTGACGGCATAGTGACGGAGACCGGAAGAGGGTTTGGAGTGGTACCGATTGACTGATCTTATTGTTTGCACACTTTGAAAACCCTATTTCCAGAGAAATTCATAGCACTCGATGCTCATGTGTTTCACGTTATCACAGATAGCGATCACATAACGAGGAACGGCTCCAGATACCTCGAGCACTGACAGAATCCCAATCCAATTATGTTCCACAAAGCTCGTCGCTGACTGGTCATCAGAACAGCGTGAAAAGCTACGCCATGGAAAAACGGAGACGCCTCAAAGGCCAAGAACGGGCTATCTATTTTCTCGTGTGATTACTGCGATATTTGATTTCAAGGGCTCGTGGGAAAGAGATAGACTGTGATGTCTGAGCCTGAAGATTTGCAGGAGGTGGGCCAGAGCCTAAGGTGGGCAAGATGTGATAAATATGCTGGAAACAATCGTGAAGGGAGCAGAGCCAACACGCTTTGTGACCGTGTCTGTGGCCGGGTCTGTTACGGTATCTGTGTCTGTTGGTGGTGGCAATCTAAGATTCCCAGGAACAGGAATCTCAGGACTTCGCAGTCAAATTCTTGTCCCAGTTGTGGGTGGGCAAAATGCGATGCAGCGAATGGGAGGGGGCCGAAAATCACACACCAATAACCCGGGCAATAATTCAGACAGTTGTGATTAGGAGTCTGGAACAGGCGCTAAATAAAGCAAAGTATGTAATGCAAAAAAGTGAAAGGAACACCAGCTAAGAGCGGTTGCAAGCGTTCCAGCAGTGTGATGAGGGTTGGTCTTAAAGGACAAATAAGGATGGCGAGGGGAGGAGGTTGGAGATTAGGTCGCTGCAGACACACAACGGGGCCAAAGATGTCGATCCCTGTCGGAAGAAAAGATATGCCAGTCACCATGCTCTTCTTTATACCAACAAATCAGAGCCAGTCTTCATATAGACCCGGGAACTTGTGGACAAAGAATGGATGATAGGCCGAGCTCGATCCAGGGAAGAATGAAAAAAAAAAAATGTACGCAACCACTCCTGCAGGTAGTAGTTATTTACACAAGGACTCCTTATATTTCGTCACGACTCTGTTAACGTAAGCCTGGCCCTCGAAACCGTTCAAAGCCCTGAAACAACCCTCTAACACGCCTCAACTCCGTTGCAATTATTTACGGAGGAATGCCGCCCCAACCATGCCGCCATGTTTGTTTCCCTTCTACCTTCTACGGAGTACTCCGTATCCAGCTGCTAAATAAGGGTTGGAACCTCCCTTGACACTCAGCCTAATCCTTGTAAGGGTTCTACTCTGCCTTTGTTCATACTTGACTTAAACTACTACTGAACCTTGGGGCAGCGTTTTTCATGGGAAACTGGAAACTGTCGAGTCCGGTCGCAGGATTGCAGTAGCTAGTACCGATTTGCTCGATTACTCAACTGCAACACCCAATGCTGCAGCAAATGATTCGGATATCTGCATCACCATTGTCGTCCACGAGCCGAGACAAGTCATCGACAACCAGGCAACTTGCTGCCGACCAGACATAGATTTATTTGGCTACATATTCACATCATCATTTTGCTGAATTGCTAGTTTCTATCACTAAACATGCAAGCATGCTGCCTTGGACTCGACTCCCCGATCCGGAGTGGACGTGAGATTGCTCGAATTTATATGTTATTTGCACCCCGAGTGTGATACCACATATGTTGATTTTATCCTACCCACCTAGACCCTGAATCGGCTGGGCCACCTAAATATCCTTCACTGGTACTTCTCAAAATGTATGTGAGTTGAAACTCGTGAAAAGGTCTCCTTCCTTTCCATTAACTTTTTTTTTTCTTTCAATGTTTTCTCGTTGCTTAGTGACTCACCCCAGCACATGTTGAATTTATTCTCTCCATTGAACGAAGAGTATCAAAAGATGATCCAGCGTCGTATGTAAAGTGCGGATAACATTCTGTTGTTTACCATAAGGTTGATCTCGGCGAAATACTTACAGTACATGCGTTTTCGCAACTACCGCTTCAAACGCGGATAATCCTCGTCCACTTATGAGAGGCAGTAGAGAGGGGATATGCAACATTGCTGTGACCTAACTGGAATAGTTTTGTCTTGAGTTATTTCACTTTAACTCTGTGTTTTAACATGCTATACGATGCCAAGCTAAGGTGTGCCTCCAGCCTGCCTGATAATTTGAGAAGTTCGTAGGATTAAAACCGATAAGCTGAAGATGCGCTTCCACCAGAATCAAATGAGACGACTACTGCAATGTCAGGCGGGTAAATCAATAAGTTGAATATCCCATAGCTGACTCGTGTTCAAAAAACCGGGAGTTCCACACTCCTGTTTCCATTCCAACATATTCTTGGAACAAGAGCCTCCAAGAATGTGATATACTCTCGCGTCAGCTTGCGGCCAATGCATCTATTTCAACAAGCCCAAGAGCTATGAAAAGCTGACTGTACTTTATTTGAACCGACCAGGACTCAGACTGATAACTTGAGCATTACTACTATTTCTGATTGCCCACTTCTTTAGAATTAACAACCACCACATCTGGAAGCATGGCACAGTTAGCACACAGTAGTTCCCGTAACTTTCAATGAATACTCACTCACAAGAGGGATTGCTCTACAGGCACCTGTCTATGGAGTATTGAGGAAAGTGAAAAATGAAAGCGAGAAAGTAAGAAATGGTACGGAGTACGGAGTACACACACCTACATATGAGAATTCCGCTGGATTTATGTTCTTCTTTTGCCTGATTTGTATCATAATATCTGTCATAGATCCTGAGTGCTATGTCTGATTCTAACCGCATGTTTCTCGGAAAAATGTACTCCGTAGGCACAGCAAGTTCGTGTGCATGATCGGTACGAAGTATTTGCCCACCAATCCCATTAAAACTCGGCTTTATGCGGAGTACAAGACAACTATTATTAGTTAGCCGTCTTGGCAGCGACGTAAGAATCGTGACCAGTTAAATAATGAGAAACGTCATCAGTGTCTCGCAAACCATCATCCTCTGTTCGTCCATGGGTATCAACAATTGACAGGAGCCATTCTATTAGTATGGTGGATCCAATTCACACAGCGGATGGGCAACGATCGGGAAGGAAACTCGCCTCGCCTGCTCCTCCGCATCGCCATCAAGCATAACATTGAACCTGTGGTTATTGCGCTTCATTCCTCGAAGAAATCTACTATCCAGTAATTTTGATCGTCGTCGCAACCTATTAATACCCTTTAACATTGGAGGTTCTGCTAGGGTGGGTTCGCAGCATCCAACTTACCAAGTTTTAGGAATTTCTGTGCTGTTTCTAACGAGCATTCAGTGCAATCCGCTTTTGTTGAATTTACGCATATATGAAAGGCCCAGCTACCCCTGCCACGGAGCTGCTCAACAGGTTCAACAGCTGCAGATTTTACATCTGCCGGTGGCATGGCACATCCTGTTCACCAGCCTCACTGCAACCGTTTCTTTGATGGTTCAAGGGAACAAGCAGCTAGTTTACTAGAGCTCCTCAGTCTTCCACTGTATACAATCGTGTTAGAACTCCTGTGTACTCAAAATTTGTTGATACCCTCCATTAATGTTGGCTTAGCTATTCTTTATGAACATAACTGTGATGGCCAGCAGTCGAGTTGCTGATGCTTGCCCTCGGCAGGAAACTTATGATCAGACAACGCGCTTTCAAAATGCCGATTGAGCTCAATCAAGTTGCATTTAAAATGAATAACAATTGAATATAGGAGCAAATATACATTCCGCAGTATAGAAGATAGGAATATTCGACCCCTGCTCATGATGTGAGTACAAACACTACCGTACTCATTCATCTGCCATTCAACTGTTTTAAAACATCAGAGCAGATATCGCCACAGTGAAAGCGACTACCAAGCCTACTTGCTGTCCAATACCACCTGCGAACAAGCCCGACGCCGAACTAGGGTCGCCAGGCGAATCCGGCGGACTACTGCCATCGCCAACTACCTCGGGAAACAGGCGTGTTGTATTTGAATCGACAAGAAGCCAGTGCTTGAGCACCGCCGTGCCTTTCAGTATGGACTCGATCTGCTCGTCCGTGCAGACGCCGGGATCAAGTATGTAGCAGAACTTAGGATATTGCGGCGCGGGCTCCTGTTTAAAATCCAACGTGTCGGCCGGACCGGACGAGCTATAGAATTTCCCGTCGCCATCGGGCAGCGGCTTGGAAGTGTCGATCTCTCCAGTGGCAATGTCTTTGTTGAACAGGGCACGGTTGAAAATCATCAACGACCCCTCAGGCTGGTAAGATGGGACCTCATGGCCGGCCTGGTGCACACGCGCAAAGGAGAGGTTGCCATACTGCCTTACCTGGCCGACGTTGAAAGTGTCATTGACCCGGATATCGGCGTAGCCTGCCGCCTTGAAATTTTCCGAGTCTGCGTAGTCGATCGCGAGACTTACTGCCTCGCCGCCCATCCAGTTGCAGGCAAAGTCCCGGTCGCCATAAACGAGAGAGACTTTGATGTTATTCTCGAGCAAGAAGGCTAGATCCTCGATCCAGCCTGGACGCGGGTAGTCCCCGATGCTTCGGAAGGCCTTGGACACGGCGCCGTTGGACTGGGTCCAGTTGAGTGGCACTCCCAGGGCAGCTTGGACGTGTTCCTGGTTCAGCCAGCCATAGTAAAATGGGGTGGGGAATGGGACCGGTTCGACCTGCGAAATGTCGTAGTAGTTGCGGCCCGAGTATCTCAGATATGGCCCGCGGACCTCGCTGGAGCAGTAGTTCTCGGCTTTGCTGCAGACATCATTGACGGTGTCGTTGATGCCAGTGTTATCCGGGTCTGAGATAGCGGAAATGGTGCGACAGTCTTCGATCATGTCACGGCAGCCACCGGGCTTAACGAGGGAGTCTACCATATAGTTATATATTGTTTCGTTGACCGTTTCGATGCCATATGTGTTCTTGAAGGCAATTTCCGGGTAGGAAGGCCATTGGACCTGCCGGTCAAGGCAGCCGTTGACGATCATCAGGGTGTCGAGATTCAATATTTTCATGTCTCCATCATCGTCTTTCCAGGTACCATTTTCGATCTTTTGGTTCTGTTCCTCGAAAAACGAGAAAAATGCTGGGCCGTAGCGGCCTCCGTATGATTCAGTGGCAAGACTGATTCTAGAGTCCCCTGGGTGATAACCTGGGAATTCTTGGAACCATACCTGCGCGAAGTGCCATAGAGCAATCGCAGCATTACGACTGCCCAGCGCAGTGTTTGTCACTTCGTTGCTTGGGTACGTTCCCACCAGGAACGTTGAATTCTGTTCAGGGATTGGATCATCAGGGCCCAATTTGGTGAGCTTTCCCGTGATCAAGTTTTTCGTGTAGTTGGCAAGGGTGTCGTAGGATAGGCCAACCTGTGCCGGTTGATCCAAGAAGAGCATATTGACTTTTTTTCAATACTACATCAGCGGGTTCTCAAAACCAAGTCACGGAGAGTTCGATTATTACCTTCATTGTTCCATGAATATTGATTAAGTGTCGTTGAATTGGAATCGGGGTTGATGAAGCAAGGGCCGTTTTCAACCAACAAGCCCATCTATTTCCAAAAGTCAGCAAACCCTGTTACTCCTCGCTCTCGAGGAATTGTCGCAGATGGGATCAAAGGTTGCGATTAGGGCTATGCATATCACATGATCAACGAGCACCCATCCTGGTATGACCAATATCACTCACCATTGAAGAGCTCCCAGGCCCGCCGTTAATCCATATGGACAAAGGAGCATTTTCCGGATCCTTTCTTGATTCAAAGAACCAGAAAAATGTGTTGATGGGGTAGTCCTGGCTATCATCGAGGCCATCCAGGGTACCAGGCGGCAAATGCACGTATCCAGCGTACGACTTGACTCCTGGGGTTGTCTCGCAAAGTCCTGGCTGCCATTGATGTTAGCTAGAAACGAATCTAAGGTATGGATATCCTTGCTCACCTCCTTGTACGTGATTTTAGCTCCATCTCCAAATTTGGATTCCAAAACTTTGATCCCTTCCGGCTTGGGAGGGAATTGGGCTAGTACTGGGAGCCCAGCTGCCAAAAGGCACAATGCAGATTTGGCAAAACGCGACATGGCTTAAGGAGACCGGAGAATATATTCTGGCGGCCTACTGAGAGAAGGTAGGGGCTTAGGTAGGCTTTTTAAGAACATCACCGAAGTCGACACCCAGGGGAGGGCGAACCCTAGCTATATATCTTCAACAACAGCCCATCGCGTTAGAAGATACCCAGTGGTGGTATGTTCCATGTTGTCGGTTCAAGCGGGGTCGACTGGTCGACCCCTGAGTCTGACAGCGCGCCGATATTCGCTGATCGTAAGTACAGTGCTAGTATTTACCTTGACTCTCTTGTCTAAAGCAGCTGGATACTCGGATCATGGACGAATAACCGGCGGCCATCCATTCCCTGCTGGCACAGTTGAGGAAGTCCAGGGGATAAGCGAACAACGCTTCCCCGCCCCCACCCCTCGTTGGTTAGGATTGCCATACAGCCTGAGTCCCCACCCCGGTTGCAAGGGCCGATAAAGAGCTCGCGCCGATGTCACCCAATGGAGGTCAAACCCCGACCACCCCGCAGATGTTTGTGGCCGGTGTGCCGAGTTTCGGGATCCCAACACTATGGCCCTGATTATCAGCATGGTAGAAACGTTCTGGTGAAGGCCACGAGAGGAACTCAACAGCAAAACACCATGCTCGCGCTACTCGCGCTAGTGTCTGGACAGTGCCAGCAGCAAGATTTTAGTGGATGACATTGGCAAATGCGGAGAAATCCCCATATTTTTCTGGAGAGTTGAACTCAATTGGTAAGGTAACCCCTGTCCGTGCCGAGAGACTGGTCAACTAAGTGGGGCCCTTGGACCATGGTATTAACGCCAAGGGATCTGCATTTGCTCTCTCGGTTCACAACATTCACACGCTTTTACCGGAATTTTCTGGAAAGAGTTTTGGTAATGAAATGTTGCGATTGTCGACTAAAATTTGACTTGGAATCCATATCTCATTGCTTAGCCGATTTCGTATTCGCTGGGGAGGAAATAAACATGGAAGTCTACAACAACAACAACAACCTCTCCGAAGCCATAATTGAACGCAAGATATTTTTAAAGCAAGGAGTAACGACGGGGGATTTATGCAAATTAACCATACATGGGTCTTGCGCCTGGTAAATCGTGGCCCCCGCTACGTCCGCTCCGAGGCATACTACATTTCTTGGCGGCCTTTCTTGGCGACCAGCTGGTGCCGCCCCTGACTCCGGAGCTACAGGCTACAGCCCAACCTTCTGAGATGAGGGGTGATGGCTCTTCCTCCTTGCTTTCCATCCACCTGCTGAGTGATAAGTAGTAACCTTCTCTTTGGCACCTAACTAAGCTTTTGTCTCTCGTATTGAGATGGCGGTCCTCCAAGCTTCTTTGCCTTAATGTATGGCTTCCTGGTAAAATGCTTCCCCACCTTTCAATGGTTGCCGGAAACCGATTCTATCGACCATAGCCATCCGCAGCATGACCACTATCTTCGTCACCCCAGAACGCCTCCATCTCCAGATGATATCGCAACGGTAGAAAAGAGACGGACATCCTATAATTGTTCTGGATATCCTGAATAATGAAAACTTTTTACAATCCTAGCTTTTGCAATTCACAAAATGAAGGCCAACTCGTTTGTGAGCACATTTATGGCGCGGAACTCATCGCCCCTTCTAGAACAAGCAGACATGCCCTTGAAACTGGTGATTTGGAGAATTACCCACGGCAAGGCCTGGAGAACACCGGGTGACCACGGCTATTCAGTCCCGACTAAGTTGGCTAGTTAGAGGACTTGAATTTCTCTTGGGACCAGTGGGCAGCATTAATCTCCCAGAATGACACCCTCTGGGTCCACATGGGAAGCACGCGTGCTCTATGTTTCGAACGATGAACGCAAAACAACACGATGAACGAGTCTACCCTCGCCATCAAAACACAAGATAAAAAAACGAATCATATCCTCTAATTTACCGAGATTTAATCTCCTAGTTCTACGCGTGCAGGACTACTGTACAACAGGGCAGGTTACTGGTTATATTCCTCGCAAGTTTTTTGAAACCTATGCCTCTTACGATTCAAGTTTGGCACCATGGCTATCGGCTATCAATGAAGCCGTCCTGGATGGGAGCGGCTGTGGTGATAGCTACGAGTTCAGAACGATGAGTCGTGTTGCTATTCCAACATCCTCAGACGCCCACGTGGAGCAGCGTATGTGCCGCAGGTGAGTGGTGATTTAAAAGCGTCTTCAAATTCTATACGGTTACCTTGCACGTATATGTCACCAATTTTTCTTCTGTTTCATTTTCAAAGTAAAAGTTGGCAATTTACGAAAACTGAATAATACTTTCGATTTAAAAGAAAAGTCTCCAAAAGTGGGACATCAGATTCAAAATATCCATCGGTGAGCGGTATTCAATGTTTCGTTTTCTATTTTTTTATATTTTTTAATGCGATACTTCTACTTCAAAATAGTAGTGATGAGTATAATATTAAATCTATCAACAGGCAACCACTGCTCTATCATGAGATATACTATAATTATTAAATTAATGGCCCTTATTCGCTATTTTCAACTAGAAATCCTCTGTTTGGATTCAGAGCTCCAGGGTGAATGAAGGATAAACAACGCCTCCTGGTACTCTAATTGAGGCTGAGTGGTGCGCCAGAGCCATTGTTGGCCAGGAAATGAAATCCTATATTTTCGCTCAAATGGTATAACTAATTTGTGTGAGAACCTGCTGAGAAATATACTCTGGGAAGAAGGTGCAGACTTGTTGAGATTTTGCATCCTGTACAGAGTACTCCGTACTCAGCAAACAATATTGGAAGAAAATAAATCTGATTGGCCTCTGCCATAAGAACATTTCCACGGGTTTAACTTTGCAGGCATTAGCTACATGAACAACTTTAATACGGAGTACGGAGTACTCCGTATGGCTAGATATATTCTCCCCCCGAGCTTCATGAAAACGCGCGTTTACGGAGTACAGTCAGAAATTCAAATTCATTCATCTGCTCATAGATTTCGTTAACTGAGAAATGGGGCTGCTTTGCTTGCAAAGTTTTATTCTCCTTCCACACTTTGGAACCTCAAATGCTACCATATTAGGGATGGCGTATACACCGTAAAATGGCCAAATCTACTCCTCTCCCACTTTCCTCCCATCTCCACCGCCCTACAGCTCACTCTTACTCAGCCTATATTCAAGATGTACTATCAGAGCGAAATTGAGAGATAAAAATCGATTTCGCGGACCAGCAAGCTTTAGAGTTCAGGTTATGTGATCCCATGAGGCTCTTTACACCCCAGAATTCAGATGAAATATAGGGCTCAGTCGTGGTCAACCTGCAAGCGTACATGTTTCACGAGATTGATGGATTTCGCTGGCACGTTTATATGCGGCTCGGGAATCTCAACTACTACAACCGCCGCCGTCGTCGCCGCAGGTTTATTTATCCATCAATCAAGAAATCTGCGACCATCTGCGGAATGAGATTGCTCAAGGCCAAGCTATATGATGGGCTGTCGGTAGATGGTATCCGGGCAAATCTTTAATGACTGCCCAACACTTAAAGACTGATATTTTTTTTTGGGTGGGGAATTCAACTTGGTGATTGGTACCAAGGATGTGTTACACTATACTCCGTACTCAATCTGGGATTCGCCGTGGCCTGCCTGCAGCCCAGAAACGTGGACTCATCGGACAAGCCACACCCGTTGATTTGACCAAAGGCGAGCAACAGAAGTGCACGACAATCACAAATGTGATTCTCACGAAGGACATCCAGTGTCAACCTGCTTTTCCAGTATACGTTAAAACATGGAGTTTCTCCTTTCTCTTTACCACACAAACAAAGGGGAGCGAGCGAAAGAGATCTCATATGAGGGCTAGGAATTTACGGGGAGATCATATAGCAATGGCCCAATCTTGGCTCGTCACAGCTTGAGTTTGACAAGTATTGTGAGCAAGTGGGAGTGGAGTGTGTGGAGAAAGGCATAGGGGTGTCTGCAGATGATGTGGGATAATGCGAGAAAGCACGAAGAACTCGAGGAGCTCGCGGAGCAAGATCGGGTTGATGGCATTCTTATGGAAGAGGAAGACACCCTATACCTCATTTCAGATATAGGTCTGGGGAAAATCAGGGCTGCCTGTGCGAAACCGAGAAAACTTATCCCCCCGCTTCAGAGAAGCATTGTTGAAAAATGTGGTGAAAAAAATTGCGTGGGTGCAAGGGTCCAGGTCACCGCGCACATCGCACAGCATCCGCTGTAATAACATATCCACTACTGCGCTCGACCAGAGATTACTGGCCTGTTGTAATGCTGATCTACAACTGTTTATTCATGAGCGGACACTTCAGGCTCTAAGTCCTGCGGCCTAAGATTTTTCGGTTGGCATCTTCTGAAGCTCGAACTTATTTCAAAGGCTGGGGACAGTAGAGGACGATACGTTAGAATATAGATACCTCTTCTTTTTATGGGAACCCTTGTGGGTTTTCCTAGCCCTACAACATCCTCTCTCCCGCACTGCGCTGATTCCCGCGATTCCCGGGAACATGATCGGCTTTATCAAATCATTTGCTGTCTTCTAAACCAGTCGATGATTTGAAGATTGATTGTATTAAACTCAGAAAACCTTACATATGCTACAGTACTACTAGGGGTTGAAAGTCTCAATGCTGCGTCCCACGACTGCGGTAAGTATAAGGTTCGGGACCCGACATTGGACTCTGGTTGCCAAGTCTAGCCGCTACCCGCCGCCCATGGATTTTTGTGAGCTACATGCCCCAGATGCCCCTTCTATAAAATTAAGGCAGTTTTCCGATTAAATCAGCTCAATTGATTTTAATCCAGTAGTGGTTGAGTAAGACGTAATTAAGTAATTTTTTTAATCTAGCAGCTGGGTAAAGAAGAAGACAAATTTTGTGATACATACTATATCTTTGGTTCCGTAGAACCAGAAGATTTCTTTTGCCAGGCAACCTACCAGGTTTCAAAGGCTGGCTAGTCTATTTTGCTCATTATTTGTTATGGAGTATTAGTTAAGAACTGCAGGTTCTACTCAATGTGAAAATTTGATGACTAGTAGGATTGAGAGACAGGGCATGTATTTTGATTGAAGAAAGGGGATTTGATGATGACGCGCATATAATAATAACTGGCCAATAGATTAAATGGATTTATGTGAATGATCTTCACTAACTCTCTAGTTCTTAGTCGAGTGCTGTAATTAAGAGTCCGGCCAATTGTTGGTAGAATCATATATTATTATATAACTTTAGGTCGAAGGAATAGTTAACTAGTTAACTAGTAGTTTGTACTCTGTACTATGCAGCAGGGGTAAAAAAGCGGTAAAAATTGAAATTTTCTATTTGCTACTTACCATCGTCCGTATGGAGTAGTATGCGTGGATTGAACTTGATAGATCCTCCACGCTCGCAAACTTGGCAGCATTTTTCCTTTTCCTTATTTTCCTTTGTCTGCTTCTTCTTCTTCTTCTTCTTCCTCCCGTCCTTGTTTATATTTTACTTATTTACTTATTTATTTATTGTTTTGGTCAATAAAGGGCGAATTTGATATCTGAGATGTTGGCTGACCAGGCCGCTGGAACCTGGTGGTGTGGCTGATAACAAGCTCCTGGGACGTGGGTACTATATTTGGGGCCCTGGCAGTTGGAGAACGAGTTTCCACACCCACCTCACCATATACTGCGTATTGTACTGGGAAGACCTATTATTTTGGATGACAAACTCTTTGACAAGTCTGTAGCCGGGGCTGACAAAGGAAAACAAAGCGCCATCGATGACATCACTACCCTAAGTTATTCCATAGCGGCGTACGGAGTAATGGTGTTCCTCATATGGCATTGTCAGCGGCGAACCAACATAAACCGACCCGTATCTTCAGAGAAAAGGAGGCCTACGCCGGTACCTACGTTAATTAGCAATTCCTTAAAGCGAAAAGGACAAGCTGCGCGTTTATTAGTCAACCAGTTAACTACTGTACGGAGTACTTGGAACCTAGGTACTGCCTTTAAAGTCCCAATCAAAAATAGTAATGGGCGTCAAGGATGACGTTTTGCTCCTTCGCAGTCTTTCCCCCCAGCCACGCCCCTCACCCGGATGATTCATCGCCAAGACCCGCAACAATCAAGATTTTTACCCGCCGCCGCCAAAACTGACTGCCACCGCTCGTAACAAGCCTGAACTCTGCCTTTCGTACCTTCGTCAGGCCTCTCCTTTCTCCCAATTTACCTCTCTAATCCCCGTTCTGTTGCATCCTCGTCTTGTCTTCTGCTTAACCGCTTCTTCCATCCTTTCCCCCTTTCGCCTGCCCAGGAGGCTTTTTCCCTTTTTTAATAAGGCTTTCCCAGCTGGTTGTTTTTGGTTGGCGCTTGACTTAACCCCCCCAAAAAAAATTACTATCTGTCCATACGACGGAGTACAACAACCAGCTTTGTTTCCCCTGCTACTTTATAGCCCTGGAACTGGGTTTTGCTTTGACTTGATTGTCGTTCCTTTTAGCCCTTCCTGCTCCCTATTATTGACAGCTTTGCTTGGTGTCCTAAAAGGACTAAACCCTCATCGTGCTTGGTGGGCCAACGCACTTCCCCGCGTTTGATGAACGAAGCCAACCACTCTTCAGTGACCTCGCGGACCTGACCGGATCTTCTCCCCTTCCTTTTGACAACACCCTACAAGAGGTAGCTCCTGAAACCAGGTGCTTTTGTCCATCATGAGTACTATTCAGAGCCTCAAAAATTTTATACGCCATGGAAAACAGGCACGCGTAGTTACTCCCCATGCGGAACCCACCACGAATGTCTCTGCCATTCACGCAGAGCAACAAAAACAACCACCGGGCCAGTATCCAACGGCGGCCCACGGTCTGGATGCGTTGGATAGCAGATTACCACCGAAAGATTCTGCTAACATGTCGACATCAAAACACACTGGGGCTGGGGCTGGTAAGGGCGGACAGGCTCACGAGTCCGAAATCCAACAGATAATCGCAGAAGAGAGGCAAAGTAGGTCGACAATGCCAAAGTACCCGGGTTTGGAGAGATGGGAGTTAGTCGAGAAGATGGGTGATGGTGCTTTCAGTAATGTATATCGGGCTAGAGATACGACTGGGAAATTCGGAGAGGTTGCTATCAAGGTCGTCCGCAAATTCGAGATGAACTCCAAACAGGTACGTCCCTGTCTCCAGACACTGGACCACTTTTATTCTGGGCCTCTCCCCCACCTCCTCCCCTTCCCCTTTTTTACCCCTTAATATACATATATCTAGCCTCCTCTATATTTTCGTGTCACGACGCATATTGCACGTATGCAATGCGCCTTGTTCCATGTTTTTCTTGCTGCTTTTCCAAGCTTCCATCAATTTTCTTTATTTTTACACTCGCCAACGTCGAAGAGCGGAATTCTAGGGCGAGGCTCATCTTCATCCGGACCTCAAGAAGAAGCAAAAACAGGTCGTGGAGGTGAGCTTTTATTTGACTCCTAAGTTTTCATCTCTTGGATTCGATTTTCTTCAGACGCACAAGTTTTTTGGATTATCATTTACAAGATTTGGCTGTCTATACACCCTCCCACTAAAGCATTTCTCTTGTTGTGTCACTAACTGGTGGATTGTTCATACTTTACTCTTTCCATACAGCGCGCCAACATCCTCAAAGAAGTTCAAATAATGCGCCAGATCGACCATCCGAATATTGTCAAGTTAATCGAGTTCTCAGAGTCGAGACAATTTTACTATATCGTTCTTGAGCTGTGTCCCGGTGGTGAATTATTTCACCAAATAGTTCGGTTGACGTATTTTAGCGAGGACCTCAGTCGCCATGTTATCATACAAGTAGCTAAGGCAATAGACTATCTGCATGAACACTGTGGTGTTGTACATCGGTACGTAACCATTTCTACATGCCGTCATTCATACTCCGTACCTTATTCTCCATAACGAATAGTACTAACGTGTCAAAACTTTTTAATCCCATCAGTGATATCAAACCTGAAAATCTCCTCTTTTACCCTATTCCTTTCATCCCTACAAAAAACCCAAAACAACCTGCTCCTGGCGATGAGGAAAAAGTCGATGAGGGCGAGTTCACCCCTGGTGTTGGGGGTGGTGGTATCGGGCAGATCAAAGTGGCGGATTTCGGTCTCTCCAAAGTAATATGGGACAGTGAAACCATGACACCATGCGGTACAGTTGGTTACACGGCCCCAGAAATCGTGAAGGACGAACGATACTCCAAGAGTGTCGACATGTGGGCTCTTGGCTGTGTTCTCTACACTCTACTATGCGGCTTTCCCCCATTCTATGACGAGAGCATCCAAGTGCTGACCGAAAAGGTTGCGCGGGGTCAATACACCTTCCTCTCTCCCTGGTGGGATGACATCTCGAAACCCGCTCAAGACCTCGTCTCCCACCTGCTAACTGTCGACCCGGAAAAGCGCTTCACCATCAAAGAATTTCTGCAACACCCCTGGATCAAACAAACGAATGAAGAAACCCACGCGGCCGCCGATGCTCCCCCGCTCGCAACCCCCGCTGCCCTCCACGCACAATTCCTGGAAACCCCCGGCGCAGTCATGGACCGTAAGATGGATTTCCGATCCCCCGGCGCGATTAATCTCCGCGAAGTCTTCGACGTCGGCTATGCCGTCCACCGCCAGGAGGAAGAAGGCAAACGACACAATAATTTCAAACAAGGCTACCGCGCTGGTGCCACCGGTGCTGGCGGCTTCCGCGCTGCCCTCAACCCGCTCAATGAAGACTACGATGACGATGAAGACGACAACAGTGATAACGATGATGATCTCGAGGGCATAATATATTACGACCAGGATAAGAATGCCGCGATGCCCGCCACGGTGGCCCCACGGGCGGGGCATAACCCGGCCGAAGTAGCGGCCATGGAGGCGAAGCTACAATTGACAAATTTGAACGCGACGGCTGCTACTCAACCCAGTGCGGCAGTGCAGGCGAGACAGAGACAGCAACAGCAGGCCCAACAGCGACAGAAACAAACCCAACGACAACATGGTGGTGGCGGAGGTGCTGGGTATGGGACGCATAGCGCTGCTGTTGCAGCTGCAGCGAGGGAGAATGCCGCGCGATCGTCGAGGCAGCCGTTTGAACTGAGTTTAGACAATGCGACGTTGTTAGGAAGGAGGGGGAGGCGGATGCAGGGGCAAGAGGTTGTTTGATGATCCAGTTTTTTTTTCCTTTTTTTTCTTCACACACACACAGAGAGAGACATAATGTTGAGTGTATTTTGGTGTGAATAGATCTGGTTAGATCTTGTTTAAATCTCTTTATTTATTTATTTATTTATTTGTTTGTTGTCTGGGCCTGTTTTTGTGATGATTAATACTGATTCTGAAAATTGATCTCCTCCATCTCCGTCTTATTTCTTTCAATTTTTTCTTGGTCCCCCTTTTGCTTGTTCGATTCCTATTTGGATTTGCTTAGCTTTCTATATTTATATCATCATATATACACGTCGATGGCAGGCTCATTCTTGCCAGAAGAATGAGAGCAAGGGAAAAAAAGTGAGAAATGATAACAAGAAAAAGTGAGAAAAAAGAGCCCAAAAAGCAATTACATATTTACGTCCCCGTCCCGTCCCCTCCATCCCCATTCCTCGTTTCCGTTTTCCATCTGCACTACCTTGCGTGTGTGTCTACCTACCTAGCTTCCTTAACACTAACTTTGTTTTAATTCATCCTATCTTTCAACGGGTATCTTCCCTCCTTTCTTTGGTCTGCTCCTTTTGTCCTTGTCTATTTTTTTTTTTTTTTTTTTTCCAATTCTGTTTCAAACACGGCTTCAGTTCATGACCTTGATGAGTTTCTCCCATTTCTTTCCCTGTCCTCTTTCCGGCTGGATGAGAGATAGAGAGTGAGAGAAAGAGAGAGAGAGCTGTGTTCAGTGTTGGACCACAGAATCTACGGTACATCAGATAGATATTAACCCGCAAAAAAAAATATATATATATATATTCATCAATAATAGTAACCAGCCTCAGCTTAAGGTCAAATTAAGACCAATCCAAATAAAACAAGCCCATACGGAGTATATATATATATAGTGTATAGCTTGTGCCCGCATATGCAATCCGCACACATTTAAAACGAATACTTCACTGTTATCAATGCAATGTAAGTCGAGGGTGTTTTTGTTTTCGTCTTTTTTAATTTTTTTTTTTTTTTTTTTTTTTAATTTTTTAACTTTTTTTTATCATAGATATCCTCCGTAGTTATCTCCTACCCAACATTTAAGCCTTAACGGCTGTACCTATTGCCTCTGTGACCATTAGCAGTCGCTTACTCCGTAGATGTATGTACTTACAGAGCATGGGCGTTGGCAACGAGTTTAGTATATATATATATATATGTATATATATTTGAAGGGGAATTCATGGCGAAAACGGTTAAAAAAAGGAGAGGAACTCACAGACAACTAACGCTAGCTACAAAACGAAACGACAAGCTATGCGCATGTGCTCGGTTGGTAAAATAACTGAAGCGGTCGGAGTTGATATTTAGAGCACATGAACAAGGGGTACGTATGTTACGGATGTATGTACGTATGTGCCTTGCGCGGCCACATTGTAGTACGCGGGACGGCGGCACGCCTCGGGAAAACATGTGATACTTTTTTTCGAGATAGTTTTCGTTATCAGCAAACAAATTAGGGAGGAACATAAGAAGTAATAAGAGACAGCGAAGGATGCTTCAATGTGTAGTATTTGTATATCATGCATGGATAGTTAAAAATAAAGAGGGGTCTCTCTTGCCCTACACACTAACTAGCTAGCTAACCAGCCGTGGTTCGATCCCGCATCAAAACTCAAAATATCCCACCCAGTTCGTCAGATGCCATAACAAAAATATTGGGTATATATATATGTGTATATAAAGAGAGGGAGGTGATATATCTATGGAGATATAGCAGTCAAAACTAAAAAAAAAATTGTAAGGTTGAAAAATTATAAAAAAAAATCAAAAGGGAGAGAATCAAAATATGGAGTAAATGCCCTCGAAATCTATCCGAGTCACATTCAGTCAGTCTTTTTTTCTCCCGCCATCACTACCACCACCACCACCACCATCGCACGTTTCTTTCTATCTTTCTTTCTCATCTTCTTTTTTCACAGACTAGCCCTTCCCCTAGTCTCAATCGGCAACAAAACCATTGCCACAAACGCTGCAAGCATAAGTCCGCCAGACGCGTAGACCGGCGCTTTGGGATTCGCACTACCACCATAAATAGCAACGATGGGAGCTAGTAGGCCGCAAATCCGATTCAGACAGCTAGCAATTCCCGTGCCGGTTCCACGGTTGGGCGCGGGGAAAACTTCCGGGGTGTACGCGTACAGCACGCCGTACATGATGTTCTGGAAAAAGGCTTCGAGACAGCTGCACACAAGCTGGACGTCTGGGTCTGAGGAAACGGTGAAGCAGAAGAGGGTTACGGCAGTTAAGGCGGTGGAGATTGCCATGGTGCCCTTGCGGCCGATGTAGGGGATGTCGACCGTGTAGCAGGCTAGCACCGAGCCGGGGACGCCCACGACGGCGGTTATGGCGTAGTTGCGGTAGACTAGAGGGAGTGATTTTTTGTTATTGGGTTAGTTGGTTGATTTTTTAAATGGAAATCGTATTTTTCTATCCCTCAAGCGTCAAGCACAGTCTAGGGGGGGGATGGGGGGGCAGTCGGACGCACCAATTGAAACGGGAGTTTCTCCATTATTTCCGAGGTACTGGGGCAAGAAAGCGTTGAAAAGGGGATATCCCATGCCAATGGTAGCCCAGCAGAACCAGAGGAGTACAGCTAAGAGATGCATTAGTTATGGGTTGCTTTCGGCATTGTAGTCAATCACACGAGAAAAAAAAAAAAGGTAGCATACTTGTAAACCCGAGTTTTTTAGTCACGAAAAGAGGAGCAATACGCTGCGCAGAGAATTTAGAGAGCTGCCGTCTGATGATCTCCATATTTGACAACTTCTGCTGCTCAATGGCAACTTCTTCGGGATGGCCACCAATCTCGTTCAGAATTTCACTGGTCAGCCAGGTTTTGGCTCCATTTTTATATGCGATGGCATGTACGGTAGCCACAGCTTCGTCCTGACGGCCCCGGGAGAGGAGGAACTTGGGTGATTCAAAGAGGTGGAAAAGGAAAAATCGGCATAAAAACATAACAAAAGTCAGGGCACCCAGGGTGATGACGAGGTAGCGCCATCCCATATTATTTTCTTTTGTGCAAATTTGGACTTTTGGGTCACAGGAGAAATTTGGGATGAGGCCCCAGGCGATCATGCTGGATTTGCTGTTAGCCTCAAGGAAAACCCAGTGGATTGGGGGGAGGGGGGGTGTGGGGGTGCTTCAATAATAGAAAAGGGGGTAAAATGAACTAAAATTAACAAATAAAAAAAGAGGACGGGGAATATGTACCTCCCAATAAGTGTACCAAGAGGCCACCAGATACTCAACATTGTCAGAAGATTGCCCGAAGCAAAGGGCAAGAATTCCAGGAAGAGTGCGCCATCAACAGGCAGATTACCACCAACTCCGAGGCCTAGACATGCGAACATAGAACAGACACTAGAAAAAGTAATGTTAGTTTTCATCATGAGAGGCTTCCTCAAGTCGAGTTGTATTTCTGCGGCTTGATAGAACTATAAACGGAACTGACGGCTTACCCAACCCAGGTAGGGCTGCCACCTGCAGCAAGGCCAAAAACACCAGTGATGAGGAGAGTCATGTTAAACGCGAGACGACGACCGATAATATCCGACGCAGTGCCCCAGAACACGGCTCCGACACACAGACCGACAAACAACGAACAGGTTGTGAACCGAACATAGGATTCGTCAATCCCAAATTCCACCGACAGACTTGGCAAAGTCAAAGCAACGCCCTATCAACAAAAAGTGGGCCGTCAGCGACATTTAAACTAGTACATACTCCGTTTTCTCTCTTTTTTCTTGTGGTCGATTATTTTATCTCCCTATTGAGAGGTGATTGAAATATAGGGTATTTATTTACCTGTAACCAAAGGCTGCGAGACCATAAAAAAATAAAATATTTGTTAGCCAAATCGAGTTTTCCCAAGATATAATGATACTACATCGAAAGTAAAATAGAAGAGACATGGTGAAAAGAGAGAGGGTTTTGGGATTTATAATTCGTAACTTACTTATCTGCCAGCCAGCCAAAACCACAGAGAACAAACAACTGCCATTGATATTTTCCCATTCCAATATCCTGGACAGCCAAGTTAATAACTTTCGATTTACCTAAACAGTTGTTACATAATTAGATCCGTCATCTTCAATCAATACTCTTATATAGTACGGAGTATATTAAAGCACTATATATCTGGGAACTCCTGGACGCATAAAGGGGAGGGGGGAGGTGGGAGGTTGTCTGTAGAAATGAAACTGGAATAGAGCAAAGAGATGATAGGAAGCTGTGGAAAGGTACGGCAGTTATAAGATAGAGGAAAATGGGACCTTTCTTCCTTCGGGTGGATTTCAAATGAAATAAAAAAAAAGTGTGAGGATGAGGGAGCGAGAAAAAGAGAGAGAGAGAGAGGGAGAGAGAGAGAGACGGAGGGAAAACTAAAACGCAGAATTAGTTTTTTTTTCAAATAACATACGATCATAGGCGGTATCGTTGCCAGACGTTGCTACATCGCTTTCTACCTCAGCTCTAATGGCTTCCAGAGTCAAGCCAGAGTATTGCTGGTCGGCTAAAGAAGATGAGGAGCCTTTTTCTGCTACATTGTCCGATTTGGCATCTCCAGAGCTGGGGCTGGAGGTCTTTGTGTGTTGTGCTTGCGACAAGGGCACCAGGACACCGGGGAACGCTGGGTGGTCGTTCTTGCTGAACGGATTCACGAAGAAGGGCATGATTGCGGTTCTGTCTCGTACGTTTTGGTGTGTTTATGTTTGATTTTGGGGCCGCGTTAGGGTTGTTGGATTTGCTTTCTGGGTTGGGTTGTCGCTTTGGGAGGGACGGGGGCGTGTGTTGTTCCGTCTATCAGGGTGAAAAATAGAGTAAATGGTGCGTTCGGAAATTCCTTTAGCAATGATATATATTGTTTTGCTTTATGTGTTGTACAAGGCTGTATAGGTCAAGAGGATATGCGAATTGGCACCTGGCTACTTGCTGCATTCGGGAACCTTGACGATCGTTTGACGGCTTGTGTATGGTTGCTTTGGGTGGAAAGACGGTTGCTGCTAGGGCTTATCTATTGACTGAGCACGAAGGTATATATGCGATTGGCAGAGAACGTTGCTGCAGTTTCTGTATTACACCAGTGAACACAGGAAAATAGATAGGATATAGGAGCAGTGAAAACCTCGGTGTAATTGGAGCCAAACAGCTATCCGAGGAGAGACAAAGAATTATTGACGAGAGTACGGAGTAGGGTGATGAAGATCAGGGTATGTTACGCAATGTCTGAGCTTAAATCCATAGAAACAAGTTCTATTCAAGCTGGAAGAGCAAAATTGAACCAGTTTCAAAATGCGTTTGGGGGCGGGCTGGGGGGGGGGGAGAGTGACACTGGGAGGGACCCGTCTGATATATATACCCTACATACGGAGTACTCCGTAGTCTGCAGGAAGGGCGCCCGGGGCCCAAAAATCTCATGGAAAGCTAATACGAGGGGAAAAAGAATATCCCGGAAGGTGGAGTGATAAAGGAGGGTTGTTAGGAGACGTGATAGGAACCTTGAGTTCGAGGGTTCTGAAAAAGCTTAGGATGGGAGGCTGGCAGTTTAGGTGTAACAAGGGACTCGGGTTTTAACCCCGAGTATGCAGGGAGCACCTTACAAGGGACAAATCATAAGAATTATGCTCGTATCACATCTTGCGCAGTATTTGAATAAATGAATCCTACCGCGCGCAAGAAGGCAAAAAAAGAAAAAAAAAAAGAAAAAAAAAGGCCTGTGAGTGACAGGCTGAAGAAACACAGGACGGGTTCAAGCCCGATGAACGCAGAACAAGGAGCTAAATTTTGCTAGTACCTCAGCGCCAATGACGATCAGTGGCGTCGGACCTAGCTGGTTGGGACTGGGGGGCGGAAAACCCATAAGAGAGAGTACGGAGTAAGACGGAAAAGGACAAGAAAAATCTAGGAGTTACATATTCATCATGTCTGACTTTTTTTGTTGGTGAGAAAAAGTGACTAATAAATTAATATGAAGTAATTTGCCAACTGCACTTAAGCCCGAGGTTGTGTTTACTCTTTACCAGACACGATCGCGCAAGACAACCAGATTCAGCATAAAATTGAGCGGGAACCCGACTTAATTGGTCAGCTGCACCAGCCAATTGGAACCGAATAATTGCCGACAATAAAAAGATGCCGATGGACCTAGCCTAAACAAGCTTTAGTGCCGCCCGAAGCGTGGCTTCAGCCTTGGCCCGTTCCGGACGTAACCAATCAATTTCCAAGCTTCTCCTGATTCAGGACTATCACGTGATAATTGCCAACTGGACCTTTGTCAGCGGCGATTTATGTTTATCTTAACCTATCAGATTTTTAACCACAGCCCCATTGGCCAATTTGATGCAAGGAACCCCCTGTTGCCTTCCTTCCACGGAACATGGCTGACCCCCCTAAGATCGCGCCCCGCAATTGACTCCACAAGGCGCGTCTTGGCCAGCCTCCACTTATTCCGGCACCATTCCCGAAACAGTAAACCATCCAAGCCGCTGTCGTCATGCCAAGCCAGATGGCGCTCCCCGTTGTTGCTTGAAGGGGAACCAACTTAGGCTGACATGGCGATAAAAAAGTCGTGTGAGGGATAGCAGATGTATATTCTTTTTACTCTGTACTTTCGTTGTTGTTCCTGCTTTGTACAGTTCCATGAATTGACCCATGGAGGTTATTGGTTGAAAAGCGGATCTGAATGGCTCTTGGATCTACTCCTTACACGTCCCACGTTGAATCCCGAAGCATGCTGGATCATTTTTTCATTTTCCAAAACCGCGGGAAAAAGAAAATAGAAAAGAGAGGCAATTGCTTCTCCACCCCCCAAGTGGAGTGCAACCCCCGCCTCTTCAAATTCTTCCAATTATCTTCCATGTTTCCTTTTCCAACCCCTCGAAAGGAATATTCTGCCCTCGCGATTGGGAGAAGAAAAGTGGAGGAGGAGAAACATACGTGCGAAATAATATGCCGCACATAATCACTATTTTCCTTTCTGAACCGCCTGTTACCATTATCTCGAATGCCACCTTTAAAGAGAGGTATGGCATTTCAGACCAGAAATAAGGAGACCGGTACCTTTCAGGCATGTCAGATAACCCAATGAACCTGTCTTTTATGCGCTTGTGATGTAGACTACTGCGCGACTCGTGTTCAAAGAAAATAGCCATCACATGCCAGCCAGTTCGCGCAATAAATCAAGCTCAAAATAACATCACTGTGAAAGGATCGTCCTTCCACAACTATCAAATTGACTCTCGATACAGCCTCAATGGATCGAGTCGCATCCTGCGCCTGCTGCTTCAAGTCAGACGTGCTCGTACTCTTGCGCAGTTTTCAATTGATAGGCAGCTCTTTGGGGCCCGCATTCTCCGCAGAATAGTTATTAAGCGTCCAAGCCTGGCGGGTTTATCTGAGCTAATCAAAAAACTACCCGCGCTGCTTCACCTTGTCTTTTTTCATTTTCTTGATCATTGATTTTGGATACGAATTGATAGACGATTTTCAGGGCAGTGTTGTTACCCGCTATATCATTCTGTCCTTTTCTGCTCCGTACTCCGTACTTCTAGTTAAACGAGGGATATTTATCCGCTGCTCATCTTGGAAGCCAAGAAAGGCTATGTGCACAGTCCAACGAGTGTAGCAAATGTGTCACGCGATGCGCTCTCCGTGTGCTGTACCTTAATGTTCAGCAACCCGTCAGTGCTTCAACTTTACCCACAGCCACAAGCGATCACCATCCAAACACGAAGAGGGGACGGGGGCCCTCCTGACGGGCCGGGGGGTGTAAAGATAGAGACAGTTCGGATTTCCTCACGTTTCCCCAAAGGTATTTATTAGTAGGGAGAACGGATATACACGAGTATTATCCGCCAGAAGTGATGACAAATGACAAACTCGCAAACACATTATCAATTAACTACATATGAAAGGATGCGCCATGCTTTTGTGGGGATCATTCACTGCATGAAAGAAGGATAATCATGTGGCGTCGGTTCTTACTTCCCAAGCTTCGATTTGATCCTCCTCCTGGACGGATAACCTTTTTCCTTTCCTTTTCTTTCTTTTTGAGCTTACCAATACCTTGATGCTCGCTTGTTGAGCTGGACAGGAGAACTACACTTCTTGAATCTCCCTCTCCCCATCTGGTGTTGAGAGCACCAAACCCCAACGGTACCAAGTTACAAATTGGTAAGAGGCACTGCTTCTTCTCATCTAGAAATCAGATGTGTAATCACCACGGATATAGGTATATCCTTCTCGGCCCAAAGAGTATGTGATGGTCTCCTGTTATCACGAGGGAAATACAGTCAAGAAAGAAATTTTCCGAACCATGAGTGGGATATCCAGACACCCCAATTAGCATTACGAGAAGTGACGATAGAAAATCTGATGTACAATAGTCTTTTTACATCTATTTATTTTACCTTAGAGCCCATTTATGTTTTGTCACAAGATAAAATGTAGCCCATGGCTGAACCCTGGACTAATAATGTTCTTTTGTTTGAAAATTAAGGGGGAGTTAGCCTCCCAGCAGCCAGATGGTCACTTGCAAAGCACAACATCGTCTAGATCATCCAGTTCGTTCAAGAATAAAAGAAAAATGAAATTGCTTGACACATCTACTCCGTATTTATATAATATAAAGAACATTATATCAGTTGATTTGCTAAAATTACAAATTTGAGCCAGCCCCGCCCCTTTCCTCCTCGCTTTGGCCCATACACAAGTACGCCCAGATCATCCTCCTCAACTGCGCACCAGTCGCTCCACCGCATCGAACTCAGTCATCTTTTTAGCCATTAAATCCAGCAGCCAATCTGGCAGTGTCGGCCCCCAGCACACCAGTCCAGCCCGCGACCCTTTCCAGACTGTCATTTGCGGCTTGCTTCTCAACAGATCCCTCGCAACCTGTTCAGCCCAGACCTCAGCTGTGCCTTATGCTCCTTTCGAGCCTTCAGACCCCATCACTTTCTCGACAATTGCTTTCGCCGTCTGATAGGCCGAGTCCTTTGGTAGCGAGGTGGTGTGTATCTTGTTGTCGAAAAACTTCGACCTGACAACGCCCGTCTTTCCATTGACGACTCTGATGCCAAAGGGCAGTTCCAGCCGCATTGAGTCCGAGCACATTGATATTGTGAACTTTGACGCATTGTATGTGCCCTGAATTTGAGAGGGCCGGAACTCTCGAGGATGATGTGCCTTTGGACTTTACAGGAAGAGGCAACATCACTTGTGTGACGGCAATATGAGCCCAGCCATTCAGATCAAATAATTTATTTGCCTTTTGAATATCCAGATCAGATAGGGGCATATGATATCCTGCTCCAGCGTATGTTCACGAGGACACCTAGGGATGGTAACTTCCCGACACAGGCCGCGACCGAGGAGGCGGGGAGCACATCCAGGGGCAGGGGGTAAAGTCAGATCTTGGGGAATATTTCTGCCGATCGGATGCACCAGGAAAACTTTTGAGCACCATGATTGGGCAGAACATTTATTTCCCTGCTGCCCTGTGGATGCGAAACTTGAACCTTACCATTCATTACCAGTGAGATTTAACTGCATATATTCTCACATCATCAACTCTTTTATCGGAGTTCCTGAATTACACTAGATATTATCTTCCGCTGCTCAAAATCTACTACTACTTACTAGCTAGAGGGCGGCTTTACTTTATTTTCGAAGATCTACTCCTCATATACTCCGTAGTTACTAGTACTCTGTGAACACTTTGATAGTAGCCATTTAAGGGGTTTATTTTATGTAGCATTTGAATCTTCCACGACCGGTATAAAGCGCCCCAGCTAATAAAAATCCATGTACAGATTATCAATACCAATAATGGCTTCCGCTATGTGTTAAAAGCTAGGGATTTTCACATGAGTTGAGGAAGCCCCCTGCGAACCACCAACAGAATGTTTAGAGTCACCTCAAACTCTCTAGGCCATAAATAAAGGCCTAGCAATCGGAATATATAAGTTTCCACGTTATGCAAGTTTTATTGACTTATTGTCACCGTTGTTACTATCAATAGCATAATAGTGTGCAAAGGTATCATACAACAAAATTATAATCGTTTATATATTAATCGAACGCCGCTTCCTAACCAATCGCGCCCTGATCACCCGCTTAACACGCAGTCACCTCGCAATCGTGCAAACATCCCCTTTAGAGCAGCGATGAAAATACTGACAAGAAACGGCGAACACCTACCAAACGGCGTATAGTTAACGTACAGTTGAGCAGGCCATGAGTTCAATTTTTCACCATGCTTTGATCGTGTGTGAAAAACAAGATTGTTGAAATTGTAAATGCATTGACCAATTGAAGCAAAATGGGCATGCTCTCGAACCTGTGGAAATATAGGTCTCTCTATCCTATAGCAGTATCCGAAAGTGCCTCGCGCGTTTCAGTAGTAGTGCTTAATTTATGGCACAATAAAAAGGCACAACTGAATAAACTCAGAAAACAGAGTGTCGTGGGATCTTTTTCAAGAATGCGAGGTTGATTTTATGTTTTATGATTTGGAAAAATAAGCACAAGCTAGTGGCGTACATAACGTGAGGACGGGCAGCGTTGTTGCACAGACCACATGGTTTGCGCGCTTGTGGCGGGAGGTTTGCCTTAAGTGAACGACAGTCCTCAGCATAGTATGCATGGTACGGCATGTATATCACAACGTCACATTTAAACGTCACTGTAGGGATGGCTATACCGAAAATTTTCGAATTCGACAAACTAATACATTACAAAACCTGGCCTGGTGAACATTTGAAAGAATAACTTTAAAATTGAATCGAAGCCAACCTGTAATCCGTCAACCCAAGTGCGTGGCCTGTGTGCCATAAACTCCCCCGTCATTATTATCACGTCCTTTAGATCACATCCTTAACACCATGTACTCCGTACGTCCGCTACAGCCACTTCTTTTTCAATGTTGGATGCGCCTTCACGCTGGAGTGACTCGAGCGCTCCAGCTAGGCTAGAAGCCATGCTTTTCTGACCAAACCGCCAGGGTGCTCAAAGAACCTGTAGTCTGTAGTAGCCAGTGATAAAAACTCTCACTGCCGAAAAATAATCTTTACCATGTTGGAATACTCCAGCGCCCTGTACATGGTATTATATTCACAATTGTTCCTGCCCCGTGAAGTTTGCTAGTTCCAGAAAACCCTCTCTTGTTTAAATATAAATCATGATTGCGCAGCCAGGGGTTGCGAAACATTATGCCGTCGGCCTTAGAAAGGAATAATAATTTTTGGCATTGTGCTTACAAGATTGGTCAATTTTATTTATCCCAATATATTTTTATGTCTTGTAACGTGGGGGCTTGCGGATGGGACTTCTTAGAGCAGGCATGGCCAGTCGTTCCCAAGTTTTGAAGTATGGTTTCAACTTTTCTGCCGTTTTATATCTTGAAATCACAGTACGGAAGTCGCCATTCGATGCATTCAGCCACCATTTCATATCCCGCACGGCACCTCAAGCGCAACTGTTGGCCAAGCCACAGGTCAAGTAATGCGGCCTTGGTCAATCTCATTCGCTTTCATTATCATAAGCTACTCGATATACGAGGTAAGAAATTCCACGTAGAAAGGAAACATCATGAAGGCAAGAATATTAGTCAATCCTTTGAGAGGAAAATGTTCCAAGCGATACAGATGTATCAAATGCAAAAGTCGCTTGTTCCGAACGGGCGTATCCGCTGATAAAGTTGAACGTTGGTTCACGCTCAACCTTATCTGGTTCCAAACTCCGGCCTGTTGCTCAAACAACGAGATTCTATCCACAAAGGGGCTACAAACTAATACAAACCCCCGGCTTTCTCTTTCATATTTAGTACGAGTGTTATAGGTGAGGATTAGGGTAGTTAGGCGTTAGGATTAGGGGTAAGATTAGGGGATTAGGATCAGTTACGGGCAAAAAAAAAACACCTACAGTACCCCTAAAGGTGTTAAGAACAATGAGGGCGTGTAATTCTCCAGCTACTCCGTATTAGTAAATTTTCATCGTGGTCAAAAAGTGACTGAGTTTTTGCGTCATCCATCAACTTTCTTTAAACCAATTGCAGCGAATAAGCTTTCGTCCAACACTGAAGGTTAATAATAGCTGAACACATGAAAACCCCCATTTCTGTTCGGGAAATAATACCAGCAAACAAGAGCGTTGTACTTATCATATCTCTCATAATGAAAGCTGGGTACTGTGCTATTTGCTGGCCAATTTGTTGCACTGCAAGCTTGGGATTAAAGAAAAATAACCACCAGATAAAACAGTTTTCAAAGTAAAAATGATTTGTTTGTCCTCCGCTCGGCGAATGACAAATAAACTGGAGTTTATGCTTACCCTTTCTCCGATATACGATTTCCCAAGACGGAAATAATGTAAAGTAAGAATGGATGGATGATTTACCTGTCCATTTCAAAGCTGATCATCCTGGCATAAAACTTACAATGTTTTTACCAGCAATTTGAAAATTGACCTCCAAAGCCTCACTAGAATCGATTGGAAATGGAATAAAATGTGTTGAGAACGCTGGCAGGATAGGATAATTTAACGAGTTCAAGGGAAGAGAAACGTGGCAGAAAAATTAGGCTGGGTCGTTTCGGTATTTCCCTAGTCCATGAAATCAATTCCTGAAGCCCCTGGTGCTGATGGGGCATTCAACGAGCATAATAGCAGCCATCCGCATTTTCAGGATGGCCGTCAAGGGGTATCATTTTTTCCTTCGGCCAAGACAGGTGCAACGAGATCATCTGGCGAAAAACAACCAGCCAACGTGGAGATAGACGAAATGGCAAGAGGAGAAGGAAATGATGGAAAACAGTTACTCGAGCTCGCAAATATACTCTTGGGCCTAGGACTCATAACTGGCGACAGTAAAGTGGATATTGAAGAACACCCTGCGAGAAGATCGAATTCATCCAACCCACCAGAAGAGAACAGCGATCCGCTAGGCTCTGAGCTACCCGAACCGGACGGCTTGTCAAGAGATCTTGAGGGTAATATATACCCGGAAGGCGGCCTACAAGCTTATATGGTTGTTTTTGGATCCTTTATGGCTCTCTTCGGCACCCTAGGTCTCTCGAACTCGTTAGGATCATTCCTAGCATGGCTAAGTACGCATCAGCTAGAGGCGTATAGTCAGCGCACCATCAGTTGGATCTTCGACGTCTATGCATTCCTCATGTTCTTTGGCGGCCTTCAAGTTGGCCCCATCTTCGATGCCAAAGGTCCTCGATATCTCTTCCTTGCAGGCTCCGTGATGGCTATGCTCAGCATTATCCTTATCGGGTTTTGCAAGGAATATTGGCATTTCATGGTTGTCTGGGGGATCATTGGTGGAATTGCTGCATGCCTGATTTTCACTCCGGCCTTCGCTAGCCCAGGTCACTTCTTCTACCGCTGCAGAGGCAGGGCGACGGGAATTGCGGCGACGGGAGGGGGCTTAGGTGGCATTGTAATCCCATTAATGTTGCAGGATCTGTTACCTAAAGTGGGCTTCGGATGGGCCACTCGCGCTGTGGCTCTGGTTACTCTCGTCTCAGTAACTGTCGGATGCATATTGGCCAAATCGAGATTACCAAAGAAAAAGGCAACGAAAGACAATATTCTCCCTGATTTCCGCATCTTGTGGGAGCCACAATTTGCACTAACAACCCTTCGAATATTCTTCATAGAAGGGGGCCTTTTCATTCCGATCTCGTACCTTCCCGCATATGCTCTTTCGCATGGCATGTCGGAAAAATTCTCGCATCAGTTGCTTGCGATCTTTAATGCAGGGTCGTGTTTTGGGAGATGGATCCCAGGATTCATGGCAGATTACTTGGGGCGGTTCAACACTATGATCGTCTCCGTTTTAATTTGCTTCTTATCTTGCACATGTCTATGGTTACCGGCTAGCAATAGCGTTGCAATGTTGGTTTTATACGCTTTGGTTTTCGGATTCGGAAGCGGGAGCAATATCAGCTTGGCACCTGGCTGCATCGGCCAGTGCTGTAAGACAGAGAATTAAGGGCGATATTACGCGACAGCTTATCGGTTGTTAGTCTCGGGTACGATTCTCTGGTGGATTTTGGCATCATTCAAACACAAATAATCATTTTGGATGCTAACTATGTTTGCTCACAGAATCTTGACTGGTGCTCCTCCTTACCAGCAATGATGGACATTACTGGGGCCTCCTTACGTATACCACCGTCCGCTATTTTGTAGGTTTGGTTTGTTTTGTCGCTGCGAAACTTGCTCGAAATGGACGGAACATATTGGCCATCTATTAAACCACTCAGCGGGTAGAAAATAGAGCATGACCTTAAGAATGCAGTATGTCTGTACGGGCGTACTCGTCATACGCTGAGATATCAAATGCCAAGACGGGCCAAACACGAAATGGGTAAGAACCTTTGGCCGTTTGCATTAAGTAGTACTAGTTAGTACTAGTAGTATGGAGTACTTAGTAACCATTACATCCGAGTCAAATGCCAGCAACCAAAAAAATAAACCTTAGTATTTACGAGTAGCCATGGAATCTAACAATAATACATACATCCTATTAGATATATACATCCCTTGGTGTGAGTTCGGTCAAGCAAGCAACGCCGTCCGCCAACCAAAATGTCGTAGAACACCGACTACAGCAAGGGACACAAATTTCCTGCAATTACGACACCCAAAAAGCTGGAACCACAGCTGGGCTATTGTAACGTTGTAGCTGCATGCTCATCACGTCCCCGCTGGTAGAAGTGGAAGTTGAGGTTGGGATAACATCGGCTGGTAAAAAGAATAGGATCAGGATGGAAGGAAGGCGGGGAACGTCGGCTCAGCAATGTTTGCACATAAAAAGTACAGGATGTTAACTGAGACATGATTAGTTCTAGCCCTTTTGGAATTACAGAAGTGTATGGCATCCAAGAGGGTCGATAGAAATTTGCACTTGACAACAAATCCATCCGACGCTTGATGGCCAAGAATTATTTGCGGGGGTGGATATATCATAGTTTTCCGGGTAAGCTCCGAAATCTGTCATGGAATTTATCCTTACGCAACTTTTCATGGCTTTTATGGTCAAAACGGTGTGAAAATGTCTCAACACAGCCGAAAGCTGGGTCCAGGACAGTCAGCTGTTTGCGTACGGAGTAGATGCTTCAAAGATTGAGCCCAGTCACTCATATTGACCACGCAGGCAAAATTGCCCTCCACAATGGGGTGATATATTTCGTTATGAAAACAAGGTTTAAAACCGCCATGATCTAAAAACATGAAGAGGAAGAAAATAAAAATCAAAGCAAGAAAGGAAATGCTTCCAGACCTCTCCAGGCCAAGAGCATTTTTTCGTGGAGGGGACAGATACGGTGAGGGGCAACATTAGTACTAGTATCCATGCATCCCTGACCGTTTGAATGGATACCAACCCCTGCAAACCACCAATGCGGACAGCTGTTATGAGTCGGCCAGCCATTTTTCTCTTGGAAAAATAAAAATCTTGGTATAAAGCAAACCATTTTCATATATATGCTTTTCCTTTTCCTGCGTAGCGTCTCATCACAAACGGCTTCTTGGAACAATCGTTGCCTCTCTTCTAGTACTTACTACTAGTACTGATGGTATTGAAAGGGCATCAGGACAAGCATGGGTAGTATCTCTCAGTTACTTAACCACAATCAGTTCATCATTGATCCAGTGCCACCGAACCGTTGCCTGATGGAGAAATCAGCGAGAAGCTCAAAAGAGTTGATGGTAATGTTTGGACGCAAGCATACTATACTACTAGTTGTCAGCGGCGTCCGATTTCAAGGCGTTTTGAAGCTGTGAATGGCTATGACACAACTTGTGGCTTTTGGCTTGGTGAAACCAGGCCAATTATGACGATGGTCTTCAAAATCTGGTCAACCAACTCATGTGCATATCTAGGGCGAAATCGACAGCTGTACCGACCTGGAAAACTTGTGCCCAGCCGGGTTGGCGTTGTGTCGGTGACATCAGCGACGAGGGTTTGGGAGCCAGATTCTGTGTCACGTGGACAAATAGTATTCCGGAAAGGGTTAGGCAGCGTATATTACCAGTTCTATTTTTAACCAATACCACTAGTTTTTCTGGTTAGCTGCTTTTTCCTCTGACGTTGTTCTGTGATTACGGCGTATTTTACAACGCCTCGCCCGCTTTAGTCACCCGATTGTCTCTGCGGATTCGCTAATTGTGAGACCTTTTGATATCAAACCTCCACTTGATACGAAATGTGCTGTTGTTCTCTGACCCCGCTGGGCGAAATCAGACCAAAAGCTTTTGGCCTTGTAGACATGACTTCTTCAGCCTTCAGTGGGCCGGGCAACCACCATGCACTGTTGCATGTCGGCTTTGTGGCCGCATCAAGTTGCCAGCAACCGTCATCATTGTGCTGTGGCTTTTGTCCTTGGGCCAGATGAATGAAAATTTTCTACGGCTAGGTCTATTTTTCTCCTCTTGAGGGTTTCTGATGCCCATCCATCGGATCAGCCGGGAGGTTGTTAGCTCAATTCTCCATCAACTTACTGAAAAATGGAGGCTGGAGGCTAAGAGGCCAATAAGGCCTCAATATCCTGTGGATGATGATAAATCCATAACGGGGATATAAATATTGATAAAGAGAGCGATGATCCCCTTCTTCCAGTCATCTTTCTGGCTACCTACACTCGTTTGAAGAACTATTTCTTCTTAAAAATATCTTCTGCTTTGTTCGCTTTGAACAAATCCGCTCGCTTCAGCGCTTAGCTGTCCGCCTGTCGCTTTTGTGCCTTCGGGCCCTTTCAATAACCTTTTTTATTGCTGCTCGACCTCACTATATTGCTCTGACAGAGCGCTCTTGTTCTCGTCATGAAGGTCTCTGCAGCGCTTTTCGTGGCGGCCCTCGCCGAATCTGCGCTTGGGCTTCCGGGACAGTATCCGCCTCCGTACGACGCCTCGGAACCCCCTGTCCCAACATACCCCCCTCCCGTCGTCACCGACCGGTACCCAGAGCCCCCTCCTAGCGTCACAGACTCGTACCCAGGGCCTCCCAGCGTTACGGACTCATACCCAGGGCCTCCTCCCAGTGATACGGACTCGTACCCGGGCCCTCCCAGTGTTACGGACTCGTACCCAACTCCTCCTCCCTCTTACTCGGTTCCGCCTTCATACTCGGTTCCACCTTCCGTAACGGACTCCTACTCCGTTCCTCCCTCTTATTCAGTTCCGCCCTCTTACTCGGTTCCGCCGTCTTACTCGGTTCCACCCTCTTATTCGGTTCCACCCTCTTACTCGATTCCACCGTCTTATTCGGTTCCACCATCTTACTCAGTTCCACCGTCTTATTCTGTTCCGCCCTCATATTCAATTCCTCCATCGTACTCGGTTCCACCCCCTATTACTCACTCCTACCCAGTTACCAAGTCATACACACTTACCACTGCTACTATAACTGATACAATAACCAAAACAACGTTCATCCCCTGTTCAACAGCCATCACTTCCGGGGGAGGCCATACTTACTATAGTACTTGGGTGACCGCTTCTACCTGGACGACAACGACTTGCTACCCTATTACTAAGACAGTCGAACCACCTCCACCTCCGCCCTCCCCCCCTCCTTATCATTGCCCTGGATACCAATATTGCATTCCAGGCTGTCCAATCATTGCTACTGTTACTGTCACTGTCACCGAGTGTGGCGGTCCTGCCTGCAGTGCTCCAGGACCTGGTGTGCCAACAAAAACTCCTCCGCCATACCCAACGGAGACTCCGACATACCCCACGGACACTCCGCCCTACCCAACAGAGACTCCGTCATACCCGACAGAAACTCCGCCATATCCAACAGAAACTCCGCCATACCCAACAGAAACTCCATCATACCCCACGGACACTCCGCCGTACCCAACAGAGACTCCG